>CBVK0100043957.1:0-17204 GCA_900067695.1 Picea abies
GATGGGGGATACATCAAGGCCCTCCTGTGACAAGTTTTGTTCCGTCAACTTCAGCTCATTATCCTGAATCAAGACTTAGAAATTATTTGGTACCTTGGAGCTTGCATGCCTCAATGGCAGGGTTCCTCGCTTTCGACAGTGGGTTTACATAATTGACCCCTGATCGAATGATTCCATCAGATGTTTGACTTCAACTCATTTATTCACACTCGATGGATTGTACTATAGTACCTTGGGAATCATTGACATCAATGGTGATTTCCCTCGCA
The DNA here is from genome assembly GCA_900067695.1 of Picea abies. Lineage (NCBI taxonomy): Eukaryota > Viridiplantae > Streptophyta > Pinopsida > Pinales > Pinaceae > Picea > Picea abies. The sequence goes on from CBVK0100043957.1 coordinate 270, forward strand.
CTTGTTAATGGTTACATCAATGACCAGTAATCAAGTGGTTTCTTCCATGTTTGACTTCGACACATGTAATCACATGGTTAGATTCATTCTTTGGGTGATGAGATTGAAGACCCTGGATATTATCTTTGTGATCCAGGTTGCAATGGAGTATTTATAATTTGTGACACATAGATCCACTGTGTATGTTTCATGGCTATGTCGTCTTGATTTGAAATTTCTTGCATAGATCCACAATGTATTCCGGTGGCTATGCTATATTTTGATGGCATGGATCCACAATGTATGATTGGTGGCCATGACCCATGTCTATCATGTCATCAGTCTATGATCTGAGTATGGGAATACCTACCTCAAAATTGATATATATGATATTCTGCAGATGCTTGGTTGTTCACAGGTTTCCGATTAGGTGTGCTCCTGGTTCTCGACACACACATGCAGCTTACAAAGTCTATCGGCTGTCACTGGTTCCAACCTCATACTTTGGGGGGCATTCTGTTACCCATGATTTTGGTCATCATGATGATGTATGAATGATGGTGTACTCAGGCTCTTTATAAGAACTTTCTCCTGAGAAAAGTTACTTTCTTCTCTTTCTACAAATATCATTTTTGAAGGAGGTTCGCAGGCCGCTAATACATTTGCCTATGAGAATGCATGATTCTCGCAGGCTTCTTTAAGCCAAGGTGCGAGAAGTATGCACTGTGTTGAACTGCTAGGGTGTGAACTCTTTCTAAAGCAATAAATGGTAATACTTGTTAAAGGAGAAGAGGTGGATGGAGGAGGTGTTGGCACTTCAAGGACTCAAACATCCTAACCCTAAAGACAAATTTACTAGAGAGTAAGCAATTTTAGGCCCTAGCGAATCTCCCTTCCTTAGACTATTTGAAAAAATGTATGAGATAGGAAATTAGAGTGAAGCTAGTAGAGTTTTGTCACTTCAGGGCTCTGGTAGTAAATTCTAAACAAGGTGTACCTGAGAAATTTAGACAAGTAGAAAAGCTAGAGAGAGAAACAAGTAACTTATGTTTCTCTCCTAGGGTTTAAGCAAAAAAATTCACGATCTTTAACATGAAATTTTTTTTTTACCACAAGAATTCATTACATAAAAAAATTGCATATTTTCTACTTACTTCACCAAGAATAATCAAGCCAAACCCTAGTTGAAGATCTTCCACCATGAAAAATAGCCAAGATACACCACAAAATTCCTCTCCAAGAAGTTGCACACTAGTTATTTCAACCAATGTCCCTTAAAGAGGGCACAAATTTCAGTCCACACTTGTTGTGTGATGAGTTATGATGAAAAAATGAGAGTACTTTATCTCTATTTATACAAAACTAATGACCTTTAATTAATTTTAGGACAAATAAAGGGCGACCTGGACAATTTACATCAACATTCAATTTTTACATAAATAAAATTAATTAAACCCTAAAATCATCTCCAAGGGTGACATCATGCCCTTCTAGGGTGATGTTGAGACCCTAAGGTGGAAGATTGGGCTCCAGATGCAGAACGTTTAGCCTCCAAAGGCCATGGATGATGCCCACACATGCCAATCAACTCACAACTGCCCTCAAAGTGTAAACCCTAGCTCTGGATGACATCTAGGGTCATAATGGTGACATCATTGGCTCCCAAAGTTTAACGTCTAGGTGGGAGAGAAATATCCCCCTGGGTCTAGGCCTGTCCAGGTGTCTCCAAGGGAAAAAATATTCTTTCTTCTTGGTGTAAATATATGATGTCTTCTTGCCCCTGGATGGGGTTACAACATCCATATGTGGGGTTTCAACCCCATGAAGGTTCGAGCTAATCATTCCACCATGTGTACATGTTCACCGGGCAAAGTACTACAACAACAACAAGTACACCCTTCAGGGGTTCATAAGTCACAAGGATCATAACATGTAAATCACATCCAATAATTAAATTACCCAAACATGTGCATCGATCCCTCCTTTACCCAAACAAATGCTCAAAGAAGTTATGCAATTTAACGATTCAGGCTTGGAGAAGGTCTCAGGATGTCCTATTTGGCTAATCCTCCTTAAGTTTGGAGTGTTTCCCAGGTGAGAACCAATCCAGGTCATGTAAGTGTATGAGGTGGTGTGGGGTAAGTGTTTGGGCATGGGGTACATTGATAACATAGAAATGTAAATATTACATGTGGGTGCCTTTGTAGAGGGAGAGATGCACCTTGTCATAGATGCCATTGTTTCCTATCCCATTCACTGTCTTTTATTCTTAGCTTCATTGCTTTCAATATTTTTCTTTTATGCTTCAAGGGAAGAGCCGAGGGACACTTTCCTGGCTTGGTGACCAGAGGTGACAATGTCATCCACAAGAATTTCATGGAGATGAGAAGGTTGGCTGGTGATGATACCCCCTTTCTCTTGGCTATGCCACCAAGAGCCACTACCTTGGTTTGGTGAATAGATACACGGTAGTGTCATACTGCTACATTCCCATGGTCATAATTGGCTGACTCATGATGAGACCTCCCATCCACCAACTAATACCTTGAGTGTTTATTTATCTTATGGGTTACATTTTCTTATTGAGAATATTCTTATTGCTTTCTCGGGAATCCCCAGGCAAAGAATCTCAAAGATTTCATCTTTGGATTTTAACTCTTTCCCGCTACTTTTACCCTCTGGGCCTTTAGCCCCTTCTTCCCACAAGGAAAGGTACAACCCTTCCTAGTGTGGAAAATCTGAATGGATGAAAAAGGTAGGGGGAAATGAGAAATAACGATGGAAAGTGGTAAGTATGGATGGAACAGATGATGATATTTCATAGATCTACCCAGTGGAAACCCATCCTAAAGGGAGATCAACTTACTAGGGCATCATGTCACCCTTCCAGGTATGAACAAGTCAAAGAGCATAATTTCCAAGAAAACATTATGAAATGAAGGAGAATTAAATGTAACATATTCAAGTGCTTCAATGATCAGAGTGACACATACCATGATACCTAGACTCATTACCTTATGGAGCAAGACTTATTGCTACTTCAGGACCAGGCTGGTGGGATGGATACTGTTGCTGCTGATAAATGGGCTTCACTGAAGAAAAGAGGGGCCCTCCTGGGCCATGCTCAAGTCATCTAGATCTCAAAACTCCATGTCTAGGACCTGTGGGCCTCAAGACATGATATCCTTAGTTATCCCTAGGGTTGGGGATAACATCTGGCTCCAACTTTGGAAAATGTTCTCACCGTATAGCATATGAGAACCTCAACATCTCTGGTATGAGACGTTCCTTCTAGATATCAACAAAATGCATCAACAATACTTAGGGTGGTGATATCATCCCTTGTTCATATATGATATAATAAAATAAATAACATCTCTAATATAGCATATAATTGTGAGAATGAATATATACATAATGGAAGAATACAATATGAAAATGAAACTAAAACTATACTAGCATGATATGGATATGGTATATACAATGGATGTAAACTCATACCTAATATAACTTACCTGTACTTACCTGTGAAGTCAAGTCTTTGCCCCGTGATGGGGTTTGAGGAGGCATCCACTAACTGGTAATGGACGTTTTCTTCCTTCCAGTGTATACAAATAGTAGGAATCGTTCACTGACTTCATTCTGATTATGAAAGGTCCAATCCAAAATTGCACATTCCTTTAACACTGTTAGGCTCTCCTTTCTTTGTGTCCCACATCCAAACCGTATCTCCCTCTTGATACTCCTTTTCTTGAAAATTGGCTTTTTCCTGTATAACCCTAGTATATTTTATTAAGGAAGGAGGGTAGGATTCACCTATAAGGACTTATTGTTGACTTGGTTGAATCAATATGTCATCATCCCCTTTCTTTAGTAACTTGACAGTCCCAAATTATTTTTCCTTATATTTATTTAAGAGTTGTTGATACTCTTTTTTCTTTGGCCACTATATCTCATCAAAATATTCCTCTGAAGTGAAAGGAAAATCCTCTAGAGAAAATATAGGAAGGTTTCCTTAATTGGCTCATGTGTTTAAATGATCTCAATATCATTGTTAATTTTTTGTACATGGGCCTTGGCCATTGGGATATTTGGGAGGCATTCAATTGTCCCATTTTTCATAGGCACATTGATATAAGTTCGATCCATCTCTAATGTAACACCGAACATTGCAACAAACTTCCTGGATAAAATCATCCCCCATGCATCAGGGACATCCGCCACCACAATATCCACATGGATCACTCTCTTAGGATATTTTCCAAGGGGTACTTCAACATTCTCAACTACCCCATGAGTGGGTATGGCCCTGAATTCAAAACCACACACATTCCTATAAGTCCGTGTAGCCTTTAGGCCTAGTTGCTCCATGACTTTTAAAGACATCATGTTAGCACATGCTCCTGAGTCAAGCATATAGTTGTTAAGACATTTTTTATTCACTAGTAATGACATAAATAAGGGTGGTTGTCCATCATATTGGACCCTACAATGGTCTTCTTGTAACATAATAGGAGGGTCCATTGGTTCATCTGATAAGTTGAAATTGTTTTTGAACATTTCTTTCATGGATGGAAATTTGATAACTTCCCTAAATGGAATGGTCACATGCATTTTGGCCAATGCACCTTCCAAGTAAAAATTTAAGTCAATCTTGTTAGATTTAGGATAATTCTTAGGAAGAAGTATGTTCATAGGTAGAGGTTTTGGTTGTGAAGTTGTAGGTACAGTAGAGAGAGGTTGGTTCATTCATTTTTTTCTAGTATACACTTAGAATTCTTGTTTTTTCAACTTTTCTCTCGACTCTTGATCACGATTATTTATCACCTCCATTCAAGCCCTCCTGGATGCTTCATCTATGCCTTATTTATGTTCTTCAAGTGTGATATTAAGGAAACATTGTGGGCCATCAATGGTATGATAAATAATATTCACTTGGTCATGTTCACCATTTTTCAGGGGGAATTCATGATGCCAATGTGACTCTCTATATTGCAAGCACCAAGGGTTCTCCTCTACCATGTTTGTGGGGGATAAAGTATTAGGGACTTCTTGATCACTCTTTGATTTGAAAACCCTAGTCCCCCTTTGGAATTTCCATTTATAAGGAGGCCTAAGAGCTTGTTGTTGGGATATTTCTAAGTTGAAAATCCTATTCATCATTAATTCGTGAGTTTTTACCATGCCATCTACATTCAATTGTATATTTTCCAAGATAGCGCCAATATCTGAAGCAGACTCAACATTCTATAATACTTTGGGTTTAACATCCATTTTGACTCTTGCGATGAATAAAGGTTCCACTTTGGATGATGATAGGTTATATTCAATTTTTGTATCCATCGCTTGGGCTTCTTGGATTGTCCTAGGATATTTGTCTCTAAGGAGAAAACCCATTTGTCTTGTAAAACCTTTGGTGAAAGAAAGAGAAGGAAATTTTTTGAAGGGTGATTGGCTTACCGGGGTCTATTGTATCAGCCTTTCAAATTTATCATGCAATTCCCTAACAGTTTCATTCTCAACCTTTGTGATGTTATTGAGTCTTATTAGTAGCATGTTAGGGTCTTCCTTGAAACTCCATATTTTGAGGAACAGTTCCTCTAATTTATCCATAGATGTAATAATAGCGTTAGGGAGACCATTATACCATCTTCTAGCACCATCATAGAGGGTAACAGAGAAAAATTTCATTGCTAAATATTCAACATCATCACTGATAGGATGAAGGTTAAAGAAGGCCCAAAAATTACTCATATGGTCCTCGACGCTGAATACATCATTACCAATGAACTTAGGCAGTCACTTCTCATACCTAGGGGGAATTTATCGAGGGTATCCTGGAATATTTGTCATGTCTAACGATTTAAAAACTTTGGATGACCATTTTTTTTGGTTATTAGCTTGATTTGGATTAAGGGTCTAAGTATGAGCGTTAGACATTGTGTTTAAGTGAATATTGCCTCCAAATATTGATTTTACTATAGGAGAGTCTCATGGAGGCTTTCTTGTATAAGACGTGGGAGGATTGGTATACCTCCCTGAACTTAGTGGAGTCGCTATATAATATTTTTGAAAATATCAAAGGAACGAGGGAATCACCATAAGTGGAGTCTCCATGTAATCTTTGTGAAAATAAGGCTTACAGAAAAAGTGTCGTTGAGGAATATTGACTCAGTGTTCCTCGACAACAGTGAAAAAATGTTATCATATAATCTGTACTTTCCCAAATCCCAAGGCAAGTGAGGAAATATTGGCATAACAAGGGGGTGACCTATCATTGTCACCTTATTAGGAGACCCCTTTCTATTTAGAAGTATATCAAGATTACCCCAAGGGAGACGTCCCTAGTGACCTAAAGGGCTGATAAGAATAAGGCAAGGATGCAAGAATACCCCCCTCTCACTGGTCACTCAAGTCAAAAGGTTCTTTAGGTATTTAAGGGATGAAACAATAGTAAAGATGAAGTGTATCTGCCAGAACAAGAAAACAAAGAAAAATATGGCATATTTCAAGTACAAATTGATGTTAGTGCTTCATAAGACCATGAACCTTCGAAAAATAAGCTAGCTGTTATAAATTTTCATCAATACAACAATTTACAACAACAATAAATATTTTATACAACTGCAAAAAATATACCTTGGAATTGCTTGAAAAGACAACAAAAGGTAGCTTTAACTAGGGAGAATAATGATATTGTCACAAGAAATTTTGACAATGTATGACTATCATTAAATATCAATTTTTTGGAGAATTTTCTGCAGTTAGATGGATGTAGAAATATTTTGTAACAACAACAAGTATCAATGCTCAAAATTTCATGGAAACATCATGTAAAATTAACATTCATCAAGTAGATTGTTTGGCAATTATCACAAGCAATTTCTGAGTGAGTTAGATGCAAGTTAGGTAGATGTATGAAACAAATTAGTGTATATTAGTATGGTTGTAGCAATGATTTGCAAAAACAACAAGTTATCTAATGAATTAGTCTAGTTTAGAGTTAGTATAAGTTAGCAAGAGCTTCAAGGAAGAGAGTTTGAGTGTTTGCTTGGTCAATCATTCACCCAAGCAAGTGGAAAAGTGCCTTTTAGGGATTATGGAGTCAACAATAGAAACAACACAACTTGGAGAAAAGTATCAATGATATTACTTGTCAAAGGAGAAGAGACGGATGAAGGAGCTGTTGGAACTTCAAGGCCTCAAACATCCTAACCCTAAAGACAAATTTACTAGAGAGTAAGGAATTTTAGACCCTAGCGAATCTCCCTTCCTTAGACTATTCGAAAAAATCTATGCAATAGGAAATTAGAGTGCTCTCACTTAGAGTGCTATCACTTTATGGCATTAGTAGTCACTTCTAAACAAGGTGTACCTAAAAAATTTAGACAAGTAGAAAAGATAGAGAGAGAAAGAAGTCACTTATGTTTCTCTCCTAGGGTTTAAGCAAGCAATTTCATAATCTTTAACATAAAAAAGTAAAAGTTACCACAAGCATTCATTACATAAACAAATTGCATATTTTCTACTTACTTCACCAATAATAATCAAGCCAAACCCTAGTTGAAGATCTCCCACCATGAAAAATAGCTAAGATACACCACAAAATGCCTCTTTAAGAAGTTGCGCACTAGTTATTTCAGCTAATAGCCCTTAAAGAGGACACAAATTTCAGTCCACGCTTGTTGTGTGATGAGTTATGATGAAAAAATGAGAGTAATTTCTCTCTATTTATACAAAACTAATGACCTTTAATTAATTTTAGGTCAAATAAAGCCGACCTGACCAATTTACATAAAAATTCAATTTTTACATAAACAAAATTAATTAAACCCTAAAATCATCTCCAAGGGTGACGTCATGCCCTTCTAGGCTAATGTTGAGCCCCTATGGTGGAATGTTGGGCTCTAGTTGCATAACATTTGGCCTCAAAGGCCCTGGATGATGCCCACATGTGCCAATCGTCTCACAAATGCCCTCAAAGTGCAAAACCTAGCTCTAGATTATGTCCAAGGTCATAAAAGTGACGTTATGGGATCCGAAAGATCAACATCCAGGTGGAAGATTAAGATCCCCCTGGGTCTAGGCCTGCCAAGGTGTCTCCAAGGGAAATGCCCTTCTTTCTTCTTGGTGCACGTCTCTGATGTCTTCTTGCCCCTGGCTGGGGTTACACAATCCATCTGTGGGCTTTCATCCCCATAAAGGTCCGAGCTAATCTTTCCCCCATGTGTACTTGTTCACTGGGAAAAGTCCTGCAATAACAACAAGTATGCCCTCCAGGGTTTCATAAGTCACAGAGATCATAACATGTAAATCACCTCCAATAATTAAATTACCCAAACATGTGCATAAAATCCCCCTTTAACCAGACAAATTCTCAAAGACGATATGAAATTTAACAACATCGGTTTGGAGAAGGTCTGAGGGTGTCCTATTTGGCTAATCCTCCTTAAGTTTCGAGTGTTTCCCAGGTGAGAACCAATCCAAGTCATGTAAGTGTATGAGGTAGCATGGGGTAAGTGTTTGGGCATGGGGTGCAGTGATAATAGGGAAATGTAAATCTTACCTGTGGGTGCCTTTGTAGAGGGCAAGATGCACCTTGTCATAGATGCCATTGCTTCCCAGCCCATTCAATGGCTTTCATTATTAGCTTCATTGCTTTTATTATTTTTATTTTACGCTTCAAGGTAAGAGCCGAAGGAAAATATCATGGCTTGGTGACCAGAGGTGATAGTGTTATCCACAAACATTTCATGGAGATGAGAAGGTTGGCTTGTGACAAGACCTCCTTTCTCTTGGCTATTCCACCAAGCGCCACTACCCTGGTTTGGTGACCAGATAGATGGTAGTGTCATACTTCTACATGCCCATGGTCATAATATGACGACTCATGATGAGACCTCCCATACACAAACTAATACCTTGAGTGTTTATTTATCTTATGGGTTCCCTTTTCTTACTGAGAAGATTTTTACTGCTTTCTTGGGAATCCCTGGGTGAACCATCTCAAAGGTTTCATCTTTTGATTTTAACTCTTTCCAGATAATTTTAACCTCTGGGCCTTTATCCCCTTCTTCCCACAAGGCAAGGTACAACCCTTCCTAGTGTGGCAAATCCCAATGCCTGAACAAAGGTAGGGGGAAATGAGGATTAAAGATGGAAAGTGGTAAGTATGGAGGGAACATACGATGATATTTCATAGACCCACCCAGTCACAACCCATCATAAAGTTAGATCAACTTAATAAGGCATCATGTCACCCTTCTAGGTGTTAGCACTAACAATCACCCTTAGACTGCTAGAGAAAAAGCCCAGTACCCATCAAATAGATTTATAAAGGTAAATTTATGATGAAGTGTCAAATGGATAAAACTCAGCATAACAATGCTCAATCATAGAAATTTATAGGAAAGAATGCATAAGAAGGTGAGGTCTTGTCTAACGTCAGTCGGTTTGGGTAGATGTAAGACTTTAATGAGAAGGATGAGTTAGTTTACTATTAGCATTAGGCGTTACTAGCAGACTAGTGAAGAAAAATCTCAGACACAAGGACTTCTTGATCTAAACTTTAAACCATTGATAATAATTACAACAACATCACAATCAAGCATACATTGTAGCACAACTATAATATCTCAATTGAATCATTCAGTGATGATAAAATCAAAGTAAGAAATAAGTAAGATGATGGAAAAGAACGTTGACTTCTATTAGGAAAAATGTCTCAGATCTCATACATAAAAACCAGAGTATGGATCTGTTACATAAAAACATTACATAAGGGAGTCTATGCTCAACCATTCAAACCTCTAAATGTTCTTATGATGCTTCATTTATAGACTAAACAATGAATGATATCATATAATTTGAGTTTCAACCTATAACATAGGATTCTCCCACTTAAAACTGAAAATATTACACTTGTTCAAGTGGAAACAACAAAATGCTATAAACAGGGGAAATGTTGGAAACCATCCTAACACCATAATATTTGCTTAGTGATGTGTCCCTTGATTGCATATCCTTCATTTCCATGTGTCCACCAGCTCCAAATGACCTCCAAGCATCTGTGCTAAGCTCCACTAGTCACCTGGTGACTGTTGATTCTCTCAAAACCCATGAAAACATGAATTGGCAACGAATCCTGAAGTGCTGGATGTATCAACCAGTTCGTAGTGGATTTCGCAGCGAATTTCGTAGTGAATTATGTAATGATCGACTATGTATACTGTTTCACAACATATTCCATAGTGAGGTTGCATTTTCTGTTTATCTAGGTCATTTCACAGTGACTATGCAACTTCTATATGTGTAGATCATTTCGCAGCACCAGGCGCTACGAAATGTCCTGTAGTTGTTTGTGTTGTGCATTTTGAGCCAAAAATACCCAAAAACCTTAGCCAAAGGTATATAATCCTGTAGAATCCTCCAAATAGGGTTTATGATTGCAAAATCAAGTATAAGCATAATACTTTCCACCAAAACTTCAAAATGCAAGGATAACCATCTTCAAAATTGAGGGTCTTTTAGCCACTCCATTTTACCTCCCAAGTCTGGTGCTTCTTTTGGTTGCATATTGAGCTAGAAAATTCAAATTTATTTGAGCTAATTCATCTTTGAAAGGTTGTAGCTCCAGCTTGAGCTTTCTGATCTAAGATTTCAAATCTTTGTTATGCTTGTATAGGTTTCTAAGCTGCCTATGAAGGGGCATAAATCTCTTTGATGTAAACCTGAACAGATCAATGGTTTCCTTATACATATTCATAAGATCATTCAACTTTTTCCTCTCATCGAACCCTTATTCCTTCAGGAAATAAACCTCCTTTCTAGCATCTCTGAGCTGTTTGATCAATCTCTTGAAGGTAGGGTTCTCAGGGGGAGTAGTTATGTCTATGACTTCAATGTGTTTTTTAGCAGTCTCAATTTTACCCTTATCCTTCCTCTTGACATGAGCTTCTATTATGACCTCTTGTTCAACAATTTCTTTCTTAGCTGATGACTTGGTGAAAGGCCTCCTAGATTTAGTCTCAACTGCAGCACTAGGTGAGGGGAAGAGTAACTCTCTTCCTTTTTTTCCTGTGGTTTTAGCTGAGGGAATTTCTGCTAATTCTGGAGCTGGTTGGGGTGAAAATTCCCTTTGAGTAGAGTGATTATCTCCCCCTTCTTCTTCTTATTTTTCCTTAGGAGCCTCATCATCTTTAGAAATGTGGTTTACCTTTCTATTTTTGCTTGTCTCTGTGTGAAAAACACTATCAACTTGCAAAGGGCTCTGCACCTTAGATTGGGGAGTAGGGGTTACATTTAATTGCATATGTGCAGAGGCAATGAATTTCTCCCAAGATATGTTTCTTTTCTTCAAATCTTCCATCACAAGCATCCTAATCAACCCTGAGTGGAAAACACTTTTGTCCACAACCTTGGAATTGGCTTAGTCCCTTCCAACCATTTTCCCCATAATCCTAAACAAATAGAAAGGGATGTTCATTAGGTCTTTGCCTGTGAAGTGTAGAAAAAGTATAATGTGGTATTGGTAAATCATATTGATTCTGCCCTCACAGGTAAAATATCTATGGATCAACTTTAACATCTTGTCAAATCCCTCAACCAAGTGGCTCCTAGGAACTCCCTTTGATAGGTTATCTCCCTGACATTCTGGTTTGAGGAACTCTTTAGAGAAGGTTGCATTAAGAGTCATATATTTAAACCATGTTTCACTAGTGTTAGGTATCTCAGTGGATACTACAATGGTGGCTTCATATACCTCCATTTCAAGGGTTCCCACCTTGGTTTTGGTGCCATAAAAATTCAAGGAAAACTCTCTGGCTACCTCAAGGTGTCCCCTCTGCATATTCTGACAAAAATTTAAACATCCAACTCTTTGGAAGACCTCTCTTATGAGAGGTTCAACATCAAATAATTGCATATCACAAGACTCAATCCTGAATACACTCCCACCCTTGTGAGCCTTCTTCTGTTGTCGTGTATCCATTTATTATTATAGGAGGAAAAACACTACAATAATTTGAGAGAGATATGAGAGGGAAACAAAGGACAAAGGTCTTAGGGTTTGAAATGATGGTATTTTCAAAGATGGCTTCTTCTAAGGCTTCAGAGTTTTCCTGTCTGTTTGAATGCTGAGCTTATGAAGGGAAACTGATGGTTAACAAATGGAAGAAAACCCTTTAGGAAAATGGATATGCTAGGAGGAAGCAACTGCCAAAGTTTTAAGCTAACAATTCACCTTCATTTGCAAGGTCCTCACCATTTTAATCAGCAAGGCTCTTTAAATTTCCAAGTAGACAGACTTTAGATTTGAAATAAAAATTGAAAATCTAAAGGAAATGAGCTGATGTAGGCTATGTGATCAGAGGATAAGGATGTTGAGTTTGATGCACGGGCTCACAACATTAGAACAAGGGATCTGTAGTATATTTTGCTGTATAACAACAAGGGCCAAGAAAGAGCTAGGAAAAATGGCCCTGACAGTAGGATGGGCTCAATTGTAGTAGAAGAGGCCGAAAGTATTGAAACTATATGAGAATTGGTGATAGTAAAGGTAAAATAGGTAGGTTGGTAATATAGACCATCAATTTTCAGCGCCCAGGAGGAGAAACACAAGCATATCCTTAATCGTATCTTCAACAGAGCTTAAAAAACTCAAGGAGTACCTGGACTCTGTGCCTTGACTGTAAATATGCTTCAGATTGTATAAAACTACCTGCAACAGCTCTAACCTTCAATTCCCCTTTTCCATCCAGTCTGTAGCAGATTTTGCAGTGCCTGTATGAACTTAGGAGTTTTTGCAGCGCCGAACTAGGAGTAAAATTCAAATATTTGAGAAAACAGTTAGAAAAACTTAAATGACTAAATCCCAACTTATTTCCTTTAAATCATGGATGCTTAAAACAATTAGATCAACTGACACAAGCCTCATAAGTCCAATAATGATAAAGAGGGAATATGTACTCAATATGCGCTACAAAATTTCCTGATGAGATGGCAGCGCCCAAAAACAACTTTGATTTGACCTTCTAATAGGTAGAGGGACAAAGTGGAGGGGTTTAAGTGCATAGTGGAAGTAGTGACATGTCAAGCTAGTGGTAGCATAAGAGTGATGATTATGGTTGTCTAATCATGTGATAAACCAAAGGTATGAACCGAAGGTATGAACCAAAGGTATGGGTCAAAGGTATGAACCAAAGGTATGGGCCAACATTCAACCTTAAATTTATTTGTGCTAAAACCTAAGAAAACCATAAAGAGGATATAAAAATGGAAACCTAAACAAGACCAAGGAAAAAAAATTAAAAGGCTAAGGATGAATTGACCCACAACAACTTCATGAGACACTTAACAACTTCATGTGATAACACCGTGTATGAAAAAGTCAAAGAGCATAATTTCCAAGAAAACATTATGAAATGAAGGAGAATTCAATGTAACATATTCAAGTGCTTCAAGAATCATAGTGACACATACCATGATACTCAGAATCATTACCTTATGGAGCAAGACTTACTGGTACTTCAGGACCAGGTTGGTGGGATGGATACTGCTACTGCTGATAAATGGGATGCATTGAAGAAAAGAGGGGCCCTATGGGGCCATTCTCAAGTCATATGACTCACGACACTCCATTTCTAGGACCTGTGGGCCTCAATACATGATCTCCTTAGTTATCCCTAGGGTTGGGGAGAACATATGGCTCCAACTTGGGGACATGTGCTCACTGTAGAGCACATTAGAACCTCAACATCTATGGTATGATTTGTGCCTGCTAGATCTCAAAAAAATGCATTAGTAATCCTTAGGGTGGTGATATCACCCCTTGTTCATATATGATATAATAAAATAAAGAGCATCTCTAATATAACATATAATCATGAGCATGCATATATATATAATGGAAGAATACAATATGAAAATGAAACTACAACTATACTAGCATGATATGCAGATGGTATATACAATGGATGCAAATGCCTACCTAATATAAATTACCTGTAATTACCTGTGAAGTCAAGTCTTTTACCCATGATGGGGTTTGAGGAGGCATACACTAACTGGTAATGGACGTTTTCTTCCTTCCGGCGTATACAAATAGTAAGAATCGTTGATTGAATTCATTATGATTATGAAATTTCCAAGACAAAATTGCGCATTTCCTTTAACATTGTTAGGCTCTCCTCTCTTTGTGTCCCACATCCATACCGTATCTCCCTCTTGATACTCCTTTGCTTGAAACTTGGTTGTTTCCTGTATAACCCTAGTATATTGTCTTGAGGGAGGAGGGTCGGATTCAACTGTAAGGACTTATTGTTGACTTGGTTTAATCAATATGTCATCATCCCATTTCTTTAGTAACTTGACAGTCCCAAGTTCTTTGTCCTTATATTTATTTAAGAGTTGTTGATACTCTTCTTTCTTTGTCCATTGTTTCTCATCAAAATCTTCCTCTGAAGTGAAAGGAAAATCATCTAGAGAAAATATAGGAAGGTTTTCCTTAATTGGCTCATGTGTTTCACTGATCTCAGTATCATTGTTCATTTTTTGTACATGGGCCTTGGCCATTGACATATTTGGGAGGTGTTTAATTGTCCCATTTTTCATAGGAACATTGATATAAGTTAGATCCATCTCTAATGTGCCACCCTATATTGCAGCAAACTTCCTGGACAAAAGCATCCCACACACATTAGGGACGTCCACCACCAAATTATCCATATGGATCACTCTCTCAGGATATTTTCCAAGGTGTACTTCAACATTTTCAACTACCCCATGAGTGGGTATGGCCCTAGATTCAAAACCCCACAAATTTCTATAAGGTTGTGTAGCCTTTAGGCCTAGTTTCTCCATGAATTTTAAAGACATCATGTTAACACCTACTCTTGAGTCAAACATACAATTGTTAAGACATTTGTTATTTGCTAGTAATGACATAAATAAGGGTGGGTGTTCATCATATTGAACCATAAAATGGTCTGCTTGTAACATAATAGGAGGGTCCATTGGTTCATTTGATACGTTGAAAAAGTTTTCAAACCTTTATTTCATGGATGGAACTTTGATAACTTCCCTCAATGGAATGGTCACATGAATTTTGGCCAATGCACCTTCCAAGTCAAAATTTAAGTCAATCTTGTTAGATTTAGGAGAATTCTTAGGAAGAAGTATGTTCATAGGAAGAGGTTTTGGTGGTGAATTTGTAGGTCTAGTAGAGAGAGGTTGGCTCATTCATTTTTTTTCTAGTATACACTTGGAATTTTTTTTTTTTCAACTTTTCTCTCGACTCTTGATCAAGATTATTTATCACCTCCATTCTAGCCTTCCTGGCTGCTTCCTTTATGCCTTCTTTATGTTCTTCAAGTGTGATATTAATGCAACATTGTGGGCCCTCAATGGTATGATAAATAATATTCACTTGGTCATGTTCACCATTGTTCAGGGGGAATTCATGCTCCTAATGTGAATCTCTATATTGCAAGCACCAGGGGTTCTCCTCTACCATTTTTGTGGGGGATAAGGTATTAGGGACTTCTTGATCACTCTTCAGTTTGAAAACTTGAGTCCCCCTTTGGAATTTCCCTTTATAAGGAGGCCTAGGATCTTGTTGTTGGGATATTTCTAAGTTGAAAATACTATTTATCATTAATTCTTGATTTTTTACCATGCCATCTACAGTCAATTTTAGCTTTGCCAAGCTAGCGCCAATATTTGAAGCAGACTCATCATTGTGGACTACTTTGGGTTTAACATTCATTTTGAGTCTTAGGGTGGAGAAAGGTTCCACTTTGGATGAAGATAGGTTATCTTCAATTTTTGTAGCCATCTCTTGGGATTCTTGGATTGTCCTAGGAGCTTTGTCTCTAAGGAGAAAACCCATTTGTCCTGTAAAGGATTTGGTGTAAAGAAAGAGAAGAAAATTGTTTAAAGGGTGATGGCTTACCGGGATCTGTTGTATCAACCTTTCAAATTTATCATGAAATTCCCTAATAGTTTCATTCTCATAATTTGTGAAATTCCATAATAGTTAAACTTCCCGAAGTGGTCAATGGTGGATGACAATGATCAACGAATGAGATTTCACCCAAACTTACTATCAGATCGGACGTTCGATAAGATTTCGTGATTTCAGCCTTTGACATTTCATGCTTCTTCCCTGCCTCCCATAATTGTCGAAGCGAAGAAGTTCCATAGTCTCCACATCCTTCTTGGCTTCTATCGATGACTGATGATCGACCCACTCGATTTGACGGTTGGGACTTAATCCCACCCAAACCCTATTTTCACCTCTATCTGACGGTCCTTGTCCACCTGAATTACTATCTAATTATCTAGAACTCCTTGATTCAATGGTTGTGATCTCTCTCGAATTCAAAGGGGAATGGTCACAATTCTACGATCCTTTATAAGGATATATGTCTACACAACCCTTAGAATTCTACGTGATATTTACAATGCCATCACTCCTGAGATTTAAGATCTCAAGGACGTATTCATTTTTAAGGAAAATTCCATGTCCAATAGTTCCAACCCATACCAGTCCATTGTTTCAACTAGAAGATCCGATACCATTATGTAACGTACTGTTAGGATCCTGAATAGATCTACAAATATAATCACCACAAATACTGAATACACAATAGATCCACAAAGAAAGATAGAAGAAACCACACTATATTATTACCAAACCCTTGAGGTAGGGCAACACCATACAATGGATCCTATTATGGAAGGGATCCTCTCCTGTTCACTTGCCTCTTCGAGGGGGCTTCCTCCTAATGAGCTTTAGCTCCAAATACAATATTTATTTTCATATCCCATTACATTGCTTGAACCCCTTTATATAGTACTACCATCACCTAAGAAAATTATAAAGGAGGAATCTTCTAGAAGTAGAACTTTCTAAGAAGTCCTCTTACATTTATTATATCTAATTACCCATTTATTATA
>CBVK0100043957.1:17213-29508 GCA_900067695.1 Picea abies
GTCCACCTTACATTGAATGGGATCCACTATTATCACTATGGGCCCTCTGCCCCCCCACTACCTCTCTAGCTACCTTACATTCCATCCCCCTTATGAAAACGTTGTCCTCAACGCGTGATATACAACCATATACTAGGGTCTCATAAATAAGTGGGGACCACAACGCTGAAGTAGACTAGAGAACCATGGTCTCATTGAGAAATGGAAGCCACCATGCTGAAGTAGTCCAACTGCCATTGTAAACTAGGGTCCCATGTCCAATTTCTCATGTGAACCCCACATGGAAGATATCGACACCCAATAACCAACTGAAAATGATGCTCCAAAGATTGACACTTGTCATGTGGATCCAAATAAGAAGATCCATCCACATAGTGGAAAATGGTCATACCAGAATATGGAAGGAATAATATCACTGTAGAATATGCAGGATGGACGCTGGTAATAATCATTGGCTGCCGATTTGTCACATTGATACTCTCTACAGAAGGTGGGTTAGAGTTATCAAATAAAATATGAAAGTGATTGTCATCCCAGAAATGACAACTATCCATATACCAATCATCGCAATCGGCCTCCAAATCATACCAAACATATATTTCTTGATTATATTCATCCATGATGTCCGCCATAATAAATATCTCCTGCATGCTATCCAATGAATCTTGAATACTATGAAAACTATCATTGAGGTAGTTTGCGAGACTATCTAATTTGACATTCAATGTGTCATACACTTGGGATTTGAATGCTTCAATAATTTGTAGAATTTCTTTGAGGGTTTGAGAGGAAATAACCATATGATCACCCTATGAACTCTTTGGTCCCACAATCTTCATGAAAAAACTCAAAAAATAAAACAATAAGTTACAGCAGAAAATCGCGACTTTTTCTGGAAAAACCCTGAAAAACTGTTGAATTTAAAATGCTCATAACTTCACTTAACAGACTCCGTTTCGGCTGATTTTTTTTTTTAAATTGGGTGAAATTGTGAGAGGAACTCATATATGTAATTTTTTTTTGGAAAATTAAGCCTCCATATTCTCTGGAAATAAAAAAATTTCACCACCGTCCGCGGAAAAAACCCTGAAAAATTGCAGATTTTAAAACTTCGATATCTTGACTTCTTGGACTCCGTTTCAGACGATTTTTTTTTTCAAATTGGGTGTTTTTCTGAGTGGAAGTCATATATACAATATTTTTTTGCAAATTTTGCACAAAAATATACCTTAAATTTTTGGAATTTCGCTGCCTTCTTTTTTCTTCTCTGAAAAAAAAAATCTGCAAAAATAAAAAAATATTTTTCCACAATGTCTGCCAAGGAAAGTGCTCTGATACCACTTGTTAAGAATCTGAATAGATATAAAAATATAATCACCACAAATAATGAATACACAATATATACACAAATTAAGATAGAAGAAACCACACTATATTATTACCAAACCCTTGAGATAAGACAACACCATACAATGGATCCTATTATGGAAGGGATCCTCTCCTATTCACTTGCCTCTTTGAGGTGGCTTCCTCCTAATGAGCGTCAGCTCCAAATACAATATTTCTCTTCATATCCCATTATATTGCTTGAACCCCTTTATAAAGTACTACCATCACCTAAGAACATTCTAGATGAGAAATCTTCTAGAAGTAGAACCTTCTAAGAAGTCCTCTTACATTTATTATATCTAATTACCCATTTATTATATCTAACTACCATAATGGGCCTTATTTAATAATATAGTGGACCTATTCCACCTTACATTGAATGAACTCCACTATTATCACTATGGGCCCTCTGCCCCCCCCACACTAGCTCTCTATCTACCTTACGCGTACCCATCCACCCACAGGTTGGCCACACTACTCCAAAAACCCATTTCTAAACTGATTTTGAATTCTAATAAAATTTAATCTGAAAATCAAGCATGAAATATTCACATACATTAATCAATATCCATGCTACAACATAAAATAAATAAACAACATTCCATGCACACAAAATAACCGACAAGCATGCACATTATAAATACATATCTCAGAGATAATTAAATACACATCAAAATATACATTATACATAAAACACAAAGAGCACTTATCTTTTTAAGAAAAAAATCACCAAGTGGCTGTATACCAAGGATGTTCCTCCCAACCATATAAACTGCTTTTCTTTTAATCTCAACAACAAGTCACCTCCGATCCAAGGCTATGAATCCACAAGGATGGGTCCTAGGAAAAATCTAAAACACACAACAATTCGCTAACTAGCTCTCCGGTTTCAAAACCACACAACAAATCCTAATTTCCATCTCTCTTTCCCTCTCAGCCTGCACAACCCTAAGAAATGAGCACCTTTCTCTTCCATGCAGTCCCTTAGGCTATTCCATTTCTCTCTAGGGCTCTAGTTCTACTGGTCAGAAAATCTCCTTGCTGGAATTCTAAGGATTCTTAGTTGTGGATTTTTCTTCCAGAACTACCATCAATCTCATGCACACAGACATCCATTCCCTCCTGGAATGATCAATAATTTATTACAACCATATATAAATGGCTCTCCTCTTCCATCCATTCATGTCCATGCTCATACCAAGAGCACATGAATTAGCAATAATGAGGAACCAAAAATGGAAGAGTGAGAGGGGTGTAACAGTGAATGAATAAGAACAAGTGAACCCAAAACAATGGGTGAGTGAGCGAAGAAGAAGAAGAAGAAGAACCCCCCAAAACAACCCCCAAGGGATGTGTATATAATTAAAAGAACCAAGAACCACATGGTCTTCCTCCCAAGAGGCTCATGTAACCCCTTTTCTCCATAAAATCAATTATGGGTAAATAAAATATAATAAAAAAAAAGACTTAGCCCCTTAAGTCCCCTCTCTCGTGGAATCATAGCCCTCTATCTCTTTTGTCCTTTTCCGTATTGCAGCCAACGATGTATTATTTTATTAATGTATATAGATGTATTACATTTCCTAGGCACTATGTCCCCTTTTCAACTTTACCATCTCACCAGCCTAAGTCACAATTACATAATACATTATAGTTCATAAGGGTTAAAACTGGGGTGTTACACTTTCCCATCCTGTACCAACTTTCTCTTTCACCTTATAGGTTTCTGAAGGGTATTGGCTCTCAAATAGGACAAAATCATTACCAAATGTATCCAACCTCCAAGGTTAGTGTGTTTTTATAGGGACATGTGATTTTCAAATGAACATTACAAAATGGGTACACCGAAAATGAATGTTATTTTATTAAAGGGCTTGCTTGAAGTGGTTTTCATAGACCTATATCATGATAACACATGGAAGTCCTTAGAAGATATCCATAATATATATATGTTATAAAAAACCATCAACCCTTGATCCTTCTTGCAAACTGTGAAACCCTCAATAGAGACCCTGCCTGAAAACCACATAACCCTCGATAGAGAGAGAGAAAAAGAGACACAATGACCCCACCAAATATCCATAGGGACAGAGA
The DNA here is from genome assembly GCA_900067695.1 of Picea abies. Classification (NCBI taxonomy): domain Eukaryota; kingdom Viridiplantae; phylum Streptophyta; class Pinopsida; order Pinales; family Pinaceae; genus Picea; species Picea abies. The sequence continues at coordinate 20,697 of CBVK0100043957.1, forward strand.
GCGACATGATCCACGGTGAGATAGAGAGCGACAACGACAAAGGAGCCCACCTAGACCAACAATGTCGTCCAAATCGGTAAATTTTTCTCACCCTAAGCAATTTCTGGTAAATTTCTTTGCCAAATTAGGTGTTTTTCTTACACAAAGTTTGACCTCTTTCTATGACTCATAAGACTCCTCATATGAAGAATATGTCTCATGTTTCTTCTTTTGAGGTACTTTAGTAGTAGACTTTAATTTCTTTGGTAGTGGCTAAATCTGAACTTCATCTTTAGGATTCCTATTGCATTTTTTCCCTACCACCGAGGGAATAATTGAAGCAACAAAATCAACATTAACATTAGATTTATTGTTATATTAACCCATTTTTATTACACTATAGACAAAATAATTGAATTAGCTTGCCGAAAGTAGAAAACCTAAAAATTCATCAACATCATTGAGTGTTAGAACTTGAGGATTGGGCTTTCAGAAATATAGTGAATACTATTGAAACCTAGTCCGTAGTCACTTAGATTCAATTTGAGTGGTTATTATAAACTTAGTTTTTCTGCAATTACTAGGTGTAACCGGGGCCTCAGGTTACAATGGTTTCTTCATTGTACTTATGAAATCTTTTAAAGAATTTCCTCTTGGGTAGTAATTTTTTTAGTTGGTTGTTGTTCTTACATTATCTATGATTCTTCATTAGTTATGAAAACATTTATTTATTTTTTAATTTGGAGGGGTCTTGATACTACTAGCTCAAACCCATATAAACCTGGGCTTGTTATTCATCGCATAGGCATAGATCCCAAAAAGGTAAGGAGATGAGGGGATGAACTGTGGAAAGTGACAAGTATGGTCTGGAATGGGATGATGACTCATCAAGAGGACCTCCAAGTAGAATCCTTATCCCTAATGGTGACCCACTTAATAGGGAGAAATGTCAACCACCAAAGTGAAATGGGGAAAAGAGCATAATGTCCAAGCAAACACCACATAATCAAAAGTAGTAATAGATGCAACAAACTAGAATTCCTCAAATATTGAAATGACACTCATAATAATACCTGACTTGTACCTCATGGAGCAATACAAAATGTATTCCAGAGGCCAACTGATGTGGTGGATATTGTCGTGAAGAACCTGGAGCTGTGGTGGTGAGGTGGGTCTCTGTTTGTGCAAGTGGACACTACTGGTCAATATGTATCTCGGTACTCCATGTATACAACCTAAGGGCATTGAGACATAAAATCCTTATTTATCCCTAGGAGTTGGGGATAACATCTGGCTCCTACTTGGGGACATGTGATCACTGTAGAGTGCATGAGAAACACGACATCTCCTGGTGGACCTATGCCTACACTAAAACAAAAACTCTAAAATCTAAAGTGGTTCTATCACCCTTCGTCCATATGTATCAAAACCAAAAATGAAACTAATCTAGAAAATAAAATTTTAGCATTTTTAATTTTTTTTTAAACAAAACATGAAATACATATGCAAGTAGAGAAAAATGAAAAATGAAATGCATATAAAATATCATGATAAATCAAGATGAAAATGCAATGAAAGAAAGATGCCCTACCTACTTACCTCGAGCCTAGGCCCTAAATAAGTCAAGTGATATGAACATAGGGCCAAAGAAGAGACCCATCCAATGGAAATGGCATCTTTCTCCCATCCAAAGATGTCAAATAATACTTCTCTTTCTCATACTTCTTCTTGATGATGTAAGGGCCAAGCCATGATCCGTCATCATTTTGGTCATATTTAGGATTTCCCTTCTTGTTGTCCTACATGAATGAAAGAATTCCTTCACTGTAGTTAATGTAAGGTATATTCTCAATATATGGATAGGAAGGCAGTCCTATGTTGACTGCATATTTGATGGATTCTTCACGTTCTTTATCTTCTTTCTTCGATATTTGGATAGACCCTGGCTCTTTCCCCTATAACTTTGCAATTTTTTCTTTGTATTCATCTATCCTTAGAGGGAGCATGTCTATGTTGTCTTCTTATATGAAAGTTACATCTCATTGATCATACTCAATGGTGTCTCAAACCTCTTCAAACTCATCTTCTCTTGTATAATCAGGGCCATTAGGATCCATCACATGCTTGTCGACTCACTCTTGACTATATAACACCTCAAAGGTGCCATCTCTCATAGGTATGTGTGCATGGGTGAGATCCATCCTGAGAAAACCCCCAAGAGGGGAATACCAACTCCTTGGTAAGAGCATACCCCAAGAATATGGGACATTAATCACTATTATATTCATAAGGAGGCTGATATGCGGAAAATAAATAAAAATACCTCAATGTTCTCACATAAACCATAAAACTTGAACCTTTTAGAATCGATTTCGCATACGTTTCCATAGGGTCGAGTCGTATTCAAACCAAGTTTTTCCATTACCTTCAATGATATGATATTCACGGAGGCCCCAAAATCTAGCATACATTTGTTCAAGGGGAGGCCATTCATGCCTAATGAAAGATAGAAAGGAGGATTTTTTTCCTTTTTCCCATCGAGATACATGGTGTTCAAAATGATTGGAGGATCCTATGTCTCAGTTGGTACCTATAATAACTTCAATACTTACCTCCTTACAAAAGGGATTTTGCAGATATTTGTCATAGGGGTTGTCATATTTAATTTCCCAAACACGACTGCAATGTCTACGTTCAACTGAATCTCATCTGTTGGAGTTGGATTTGGAAGCAACTCATTTACTGGAGTTGAAAGATGTTGGATAAATTTCTATTTTCGACACACTAGTTCAGTGGGAGTTAACTGACTAGTTCTATTTTTACCATCACTATTATGCATGCATGCATTCCTAAGGAAAGCTAATTGCATGATTGCTTTTCTTAATTATGGAATTCTTTTCCCTATATATGTGTGTATTCCACTCATTCATTTTATCATATTGATCATGATCTATGTATCAATCATCAGGGCATTGGAGTAGTGTGAATATATTTTCTCATTCTTCCATATTGAATCCCTCTTCCTTTCTTGATAAGCTTTGTTTGTAATTGATTTAGATAGATATCTTGTGTATATTTCCATGAAAAAATGACATGGTATAAGAGCTATGATGCTTGGATCAAGCTAGACAAGCCAAAGAATAAGAAAAATTAGGGTTTTGGCGAGCTAAATCCGTGATCGTAACTTTCGGCAATTATTCCTCCCAAAATATTACATTTTGGAGGAAACGACTCACAATGAAAGTAAATGGACCCATTTTGGAAGTGGGTTTTCAACCGTTTGACTCGATTCCTCACCATTTGATCAGAAATTAAGCCACAAGATAGCCTCCTGAAACGGATACGAATCTGTGGCCGTACCTTTCTACATTCATTACTCCCAAAATATTACGTTTTGGAGGAAATGACCTGTGTAGAAAGTAATCGACCCATTTTTGAAGTGGATTTTCAACCGTTTGGCGAGATTACTCACTGTTTTCTCATAAAGTAAGTCGCAAGATCATATCTTGAAACTGATACGAATTTTCACTTAAAGTGCCATTTCTGTCGTGATTTCTTATTTTTTCACTTGCAGATTGAGAGTAAACTTTTAGGGGTTCTTAGAAACAGTGGGAGAGATGGACATCACAACTATTATATAGTCAAACTTGGTGGTAATCCTCACACCATACAATTATTTTGATTGGAATCCCAAGGTGACATTCCAACTCAAAATAAAAGGACTATATAATTTGATGGTGGCGACAGAAACAAAACCTACATCAACGATTGAGAAGATGAGATGGGCGAAACGTAAGGATGAGGCCATATGACTACTTATTGAGTTAATCCCCACTGATTTGTGGTTTCATGTTGCTGCATGCAAGACTCCAAATGAGATCTAGACCACCTTGGAAGGACTCTTTGGAAAACAAGATGAGATGCGAGGTCATATGCTTGATATAGATTTGAATACCTTAGACCCTAAGAGTTTTGATAATATACAATATTTTTTAACTAAATTTAAATATTTACTATTAAGCTTGGGTGAATGTGGTATTGATAAGTCTACACAAGAGAAACAACTTATTCTAAAAATCTTGGCCAAGCTAGGACCTAATACACTATATATGTCTCCAATTTCCATTCTGGCAGGTGTCTTTTTGGAACAAATTGGAAAATGCCTACGTTGGCTTAGTTCATTGAGTCTCTTACACAAGAGTAGACAAAACTCATACATATGGGCCTCATGAAATATCCCAGGGCACATGCACTCACCATGCATGATGGAAAAGGGTCATACATTCAGAAATCGAAGCATAAACGAAATGATTTATTACATCCAGAGTCAAAGAAGGAGGGATATTCCAAACCCTTCAAGGATTCTTCAGGTTCCAAAGATTCTTCAAATTCAAAAGGGAAGAAGAAGGGAAATAAGTGCACATATTACAATAAGCCGAATCATTAAGAATCCACATGCATGAAGAAACATATCAATCTTATGGCACATACACTTCAATAGAACAACCTTGGAAACTTCATTCCAGAGGGAGTCAAGAAGCAGAAGGAAGAAGATCCTGCTCCTAAGAAAGGTAATCATCATGCTCTTGTTGCAATCAATTCCTCATTTGATTCATGGATGATATATTCTAGTGCATCCCATCATATGTCAATGAAAGATGAAGTTTTCTCTTCCTTGAGTCCATGCTCAAGATGCCCTATTCTCATGGGGGATGATACTCTAGTAGCAGTAGCAGGAGAAGGGAGAGTGGAACTCCACAATGGAAATTTTGATAATGTTTTACATGTTCCAAATCTTTCTATGAATCTTCTCTCAGTTTATCAAATCACTCAGAAAGGTAAAAAGGTTGAATTTACATCAGATTCAGTTCCAATAATTGACATGCATGACAATTCCATCATTGTAATTGGTGAGGTGGATCACAAGTCAAGGTTGTATTAATTCACTAAGTTTTCTGATGATGACTCCTCTATTCTACTTACACATAAGGAGAGTACTTTTCATGCACTCCAGTGCAACATGCATATACTCTTTTTCTTCCATCATTTTCAGACATCAGGGATGATTCCATACACTCAGATTCTGTACATGGAAATAAGAAGGTAGTACAACTAGATAATAAGCCAGCACTGAAGCTTCAACAGATGCCCAAGAAAGCACATACCACACTTCAGGCAAGAGGCAACCTTACAGGGAATCCATTGGATTTTGGGATGACTGGATCTCAGCATGAGGAGCCTTCTCATGTACTTTCAACTTCAGAACTTGTGATGCCCATGCATTGCTATATGGTTCAATCCACTGACCCATATAACTACAATAGGGTTGTGGGAAATCCATTATGGAAAGCAGCCATGCAGAAGGAGTATGAATTACTCCTATAGAACCAGTCTTGGAATCTGGTTCCACGTCCACCAGAAAGGAATATTTTCAGGTGCAGATGGGTCGACAGGATCAAGAGGTACAAGGCCTGATAGGTTTCCAAAGGATTTCATCAGATCCATAAATATTTCTACATCTTCATGAAGACTTTCAGTGAGCAGAAGTTTTAGACTTTGCGGGATCATCTTGCAGTGAAGAACACAGTTGCTTAGCAGCTGCCATTTTCTTCTTTTGATACATTATATTTTGAGGGGGGGTTTTGTTCCCACGTGGTTTTCCCTCTTTCCTCACTTTTATTCAGTGTTCATTAGTTGCATTGTACATGAGTACCTAAAATGGCCTAGTAGCCGAGAATCATTTTTTACTCCATAGTGATGTTCAGGGGGGGTGTTGGAGAAATTTGTATTTTCGACACACTAGTTTAGTGGGAGTTAACTGACTAGTTCTATTTTAGACTTTCTATTTTTAGCATCACTATTATGCATGCATGCATTCCTAAGGAAAGCTAACTACTTGATTGCTTTTCTTAATTATGGAATGCTTTGCCCTATATATGAGTGTATTCCACTCATTCATTGTATCATATTGATCATGATCTATGTATCAATCATCAACTCATTGGAGTAGTGTGAATATATTTTCTCATTCTTCTATATTGAATCTCTCTTCCTTTCTTGATAAGCTTTGTTTGTACTTTCTTTAGCTAGATCTCGTATGCAGGTTTCCATTAAGTCTCTGTAGATAGAGGAGGAGTGGTAGGTTGTGATGAAGGGGTTGAAGCTTTATTTCTTCTGGTGTATGTCAAATATTCCCTCTTCCTTCCTATGATTTTCTGTCAACTAATTCAAGGCCTAGATTCTCCCCTCTCTTTCCCCCTATCTTCTAGCTTCGTTGATCTTTTACTGTGTGACTTATTCCTCTTGGAAGTTACATATCATATCCATGAAGTTCATACTATCAAAATAATCTTCGTCTCATAGGGGACACTCATCCTCTCAGTGAGATTCTTGGCATGAAGAACACCATGGTTTATATTATGTGTCAACCATCCCAACTAGTTTCAAAGTATCAAGGGCCTTTACCTCTTGTTAAGGACTTGATCCAACCTATGGCATCTCTCTGCTTTCTGGTAAAATGAGGTTTGGGGGAAAATTGATTTCTCTCCATAGTAGTTAATCGACCCATGATATGATTCTTTTCTTGGACAAATTGAGTACACATCTGATCTATTTTCCGAGTCAAGAGGGTAATTGGATTAGGAGCACTATTATTGGAATCCTTAGTCTTTGTTTCTTCCTTGACATGAGGATACTAAAAAGGACCAACCTTTGAATCAAGGATATTTTCTTCAATATCTTCAATGTACTCTTTGGATTGTGCCAAAGTGTTGGGCTTCTTTTGCTTCAGAATAAAGAAAAATTTCCCATCAAATGAATTCACATAAAGGAGATGAACTTCCATAGTGGTAGGACACAAATCTGTTGGAATATAACTGTATAATATGTTGAACCTGGTGTCAAATTCACTCACTGTCTCGTTCTCCTTTTTATTTACATGATGGAAATGAGCTACCGACACCCCATTGTCTTTCTTCCTTTTCCATCTGTTCTTGAATAACTTGGAAAAATCCTCATAAGATACCATGTGATTGTCAGGTAGCCCTTTGAACCATCTTTGGGAATCTTTGGTCAAATATGAGGCTAGTGGTATCATGGCTACATACTCATGTTCCACTTCTACATTTTCCATGTCTCGGCCTATGACATAGAGATGCTCGTCTCCAGTGGTGACATTGTTTCCTGGAAACTTTGAAAACCATTTGTGAGGCTCTTTTGGAATTTTTTATCGTATCCAGGGATGGTGGTGATGTTAAGGGGTTTATTAAGGTATTTTTCCCAAGGGTGAGCCATTGGAGCAAGGGGGAGGGTACCATGAAAAATGGTTTTGACAATAGGATACTTGAGGGGAGGACTTATTTAGTAAACAATAGAAGGTTTGAACCTCCCTAGGGGAAATGTCTTAAGGGAAGAAGGGTTCTAAGAAGGTGGAGTCACTAGATGATATTCAAGAAGAGCTCATCAAAGGTGTAAGGGGAATGTAATTCAGATGGAGTCTCGAGGAAAGCAAGGGAAAGGTTTTGAGATAGCTTGCCAAAGTGTCGTTAGGGTTCGGAAGAGGATTCAAAATCCTCCCCGACAATGACACCAAAATGTTATCGCACAAGTTGTAGGTTGGGAAAATCCCAACCCAAACCACAAAACGGCGACAATATAAGGGAAAACCTACCCACTGTCACCTAAGATAGGTATTCCCATCACTTTAGAGAATGAAGTAATCACCTCAAGGGGGGAATCCTTAGTGACCTTGGGGGAAATGAGATGGAAGATGGAGAGATAGTGAAACATCCCCCTATAGGTCAATTATTAAAGGTAAAAAGGGATTGAAAAGAGTCTCGTAGATGGTGGAACATGTGCCAATGTGTAGAATACTTGCCAAACAGTAATTGTACCTACCCGAGACACAAGGAAAACAAAGATACAAGCCCACCAATATGTTGGAAAATAAAGTTAAGATTTATGTTCCTAATTGAAGCAATAAACAACATTATATATCAGCAACAAAATTATAATGAGAGCTTGAAATAAAGTTGCTAAAAGTCTAGTTAAGATTGTAAGAGACAAGTTAGCAATGACTAGTTTAACTCAAGTATGAAAGAGCGAGACTTTAGCATGAAACAAGTCTGTAAGAAATTAGTATTGCAGAGATATAATTGAAGCCTTATGGTTGTATCAAACAAGTTGTTGCAACAAATATATCAACCACCAAAACTTTCCAACAACCCACCAAAAAAGTGCGTTGAGATTAGTAGAGTACAGGGGTAAACTTTTAACAACTTTTGACTGTTGGTTTGTGAGTTATTAAGATATTAAGATGGACTTGTGCAGCCCTAATGCATGTAGATGAAATGTTATAACAAAATCAATAAGTACTTATAAAAATGAGATTCCCTAGTGGCTCAACCAAGCATATAATTTATTCTAATTTAGACAATCTCAAAATCCCGAGTTTTCATGTTAACCAATACAATATTTTATTTCTCCAATGAAATTAGATTTAGTGCCTTTAGCTATTGGGTTATGGAGTGAAACAAATAAAGAGATAACAATGCTAAATCCTTGGGGGTGTAAACCCTTTTACTCCTCAAGGAAAGCACGATTAACTAGGAAGTACTAGGAGGGTGTAAACCCTTTTACTTCTCCTAGTAAAACCTTAAGGGACAAATTAATTCAAGACAAAAAAAGATGGGTATGGTGGGGTTGTAAACCCTATTGATGTTTGGAAAACATCAAGAAGACATTCTTCCATATATATAATATCATATAATATATGACATGATATTTATAATACAAAGTATATATATATATATATATATATATATATATATATATA
>CBVK0100043958.1:0-28298 GCA_900067695.1 Picea abies
GAAAGACAAATGGAACTAATTTTTTAATGATTATTTAGATTAATAAAAATTAAATTACATTTAGCTGTATTTGTATTAATCTTTTAACATTGATATAATAGGTAAAAAAGGTCTTTCTATGATGTTGAAAGACAAATAAAACTGATTTTTGAATGATTATTTAGACTAATAAAAAATAATTAAAAGGAGATCTTTGAATTGTAAGATCAAACTATATAATAAAATTGATAGTAATTCACAAATTTAATCATAATATATATCATTACGTAGAAAGGCGTACATCTATTGACAATGGGTGCAATTAATGATTTTTTAACCTTATTTAACCTTAAACCCTAATATGATAGCTATGCATTGAAGATGCTGGCATATTCTTAGTCGTCCTCCATTACTGTAACGATATGTAATTGCCACGTTCCATTTATCAACCTAATGGAGCCAAACGTTTCATATTACCACAGACAGATTAGCACAAACGTTTTATATTGGGGAATCATGTGGATGAATGTCCATCGTGAAATATGATTTTCTTTAGTGGAATATTATCGTGTTTTAAATGAATGGCTCAAGCTTAATTTTGATTAAGATGATTTTCTTTAGTTGAATATTATCCTTTTTTAAGTGAATGGTTCAAGGATAATTTTGAAACTTGTTTGGAGGTTGGAAAACTTAGATTAAAAAAGTTAATGTCTCATCTTCATTATGATAATTATTTCATTAATAAATAATTCAATCGGTGAAACTTCATATGGTGAAGTAATGTCAAAAGAATTATGCATTAAAAATGATAGTATTTTCACACATGACAGTAATATGATAGTAATATGGCATCTTTTCATAATATTTTGAATAATGGTGGGACAAATCTATGTGGTTTGAATTTGGCATTGTTCTAGGTATATTTTATTTTTTTAATAATCTTGCAACTCAGTCCAAATTCATTGCTAATCAAAAAAATTAGTTGACATTTAGATGTATGTGTTATTTTAGATGTTTAGTTTACAATTTCGAATCTAATGGAAGCTTTCCTTATGAATTCTCATGACAACTCGTTGTTAGTCCTTCCATTTTTGAATTTAGACATGGAGAAGCATATAAATCTAGGATAGTTTGTTATTTGTGATATAATGGGATTACAATTGAGGAACCATGAAAACATAAGTTATGGAAATAGTGGTTCAACTGAGGAGGAAAATCAGACTATGAATCTAGTCAATACCGGAGGACGATCAATAAGACATGGTCGAGTAGGACCTAGAAGATTTGCTCCACGGGAGGAACCTAATGAGTTAATTATAAGATTTTTTATGTTTTGGAAAATAATATTGATTATAGGGTATTCTGATTGGAATTATATTAATAGAGCTAACAGTTTTTAAAAAAAAAACAATGTTTTATTGAATATTTTTTAATTTTATAATACTTTTTCTTAGTGGCATGTTAGACTTCAACATATTTCTAATACAAAATTAACTATTTTATCTAAAAAAAACTATTGATATTTTCATCAAATTTTGTCTTAATGTTTTTTTGTCTTAATGTTAGTGTATGCTTTTGCTTTTTCTTTTTTATTTTATTTTATATAATTTTATCTTTTATTCCATATTTAATATGGATTTTTAATGTTAATGTTAATTTCATATTAGGTTAGTTTTTACTTATATATGTGTTTATATATGTGTGGAAGGGAGTGAGCTAATTTCTATACAATAACTAAAAATAAATGTTAACTATTTTGGGTTAATCCTTCCTTCAAAACGAATTTGAATGCAAAGAAATTAATTAATTTAAAATATAATAGGTTTGAATTTATTAAAAAAATTAATAATATAAATAAATTAATTTAGAATATAATATGTTTGGATTTATTAGAAAACTATTAAAATCAATGAAATATATATTATGAGAAAAAATAATTCATCTAAATGTTTTGGCTAAAAATATGAAAATAAAAACTCATAAAATATTTAATAAAAAATTACTATGATATTATATTAATTTTAGAAAAATTAAATTAAATTTTAGAAAGAATATTAACAATTTATCTAATAAAAAATCATTATGATATTATATTAATTTAAAAAAAAAAAATTAAGTTCAGAAATAATATTAACAACATTACTTATTTAGATTTTCAAGTTTTTAAAAAAGTATATTTTAGATTTTCAGATTTCAAGTTTCTTTTGATTTCAAGAAGCTCATTTGAGTTATCAATCAATATAACAATAAATAAGCCTTTTGAGTATTTGGGTATATTAAGACAACAATAAAGAAGCCTTTTGAATATTTGACTATATTAAATGTAATAGGGAGATGGATGAGTAGGAATGGAAGTGACCAAATCCAAAAGGAAGAGAATTAAATTTTTCATCCTTGCAACAAGATCATTATTACAAAATGATATCAAACAAATTTATTAGAATTACATTAAACTCTAAAAAGTATCTAACAAGCATAAGTAATATATTTTCCTTTTTTTTTAGGGATATAAAAGCTAGATTAGTTTAGAAAAATAAAATAAATTATCTTATTGAAAAGGATTTCAAATAGGTTATGAATAGTTATAGTCCAATTCATTTAACCAAGAAACATAAACCATAAATACCAATTTTTTAACTTTCAAAATTGATTCTTTTATTAAATCAATGAACATAAACCATTAATACCAAACTTTGAGCTTTTAAAGTAAATATAACATATATTTAATATGTTATATATGATTCTTTATTAAATCAAGTTGAACTAATAGACAAGTTTCCATATGTTTAAAATTAGATATTTGTAATTGAAAACTTATAAAATAAATATTTAGTAAGGATTTTGAAAAACAAACATTGTAGTGGAGGAGACTAATGCTCCAAGCAAGATTACAGTGAGGAAGAACTTGTCAATCACTAAAGTAAAGGCTTTCTCAAGGATGGAGGAATGTAGGGTAGCCATGTAAAGTTGTTTTGATGTCATCCTTTCCAATATTTTTAAGTTTTAGGAAGAAATGTGCTAGTAATATATGTATTTGGATGAACTCAAGACTATTTTAATGTCTATGGTTAAGGTTAAATAACTATGTGGAAATTTTATAAAGACAGTTGATTTGTTGAGTTGAGTCTATTATGAGAATACAAAGGAACTATTAAAAACCAATCATTAGGATCCTACATAAGTAATGGGATATTCTAGTTCATCCTAAGCTTAAGGGGATGAATGGAATGCTACCTAGTGAAAACATTCATCCCCTTAAGCTAAATAGTGAAAAGATCCATTTTATCCAAATTATGCTTAGTTTTCTTTTTCTCAAAGTAGAGAACCATAGAAAGAGACTAATAATATAAAGGTTGAATTTTGAGTTATCAATACATTAGTACTTACAGTATACTCTTTACTTGATGATTTCTAAAAACTACATACAGAAACTTTAACACTTTGTTTATTTCTACCTAATTAAGATTCATTATAAATTCTTTCTACCAAATAACTTTTTCATATCTTAGTTAAATCTTCCATTTCTAAATGAATCTTTAGTAAGTCTTCAATTTTGTGGAGTTAGTTATTAACAGAGGAATACACATAGCAAGTTGATATTTGAAAACAAAGGATATTTTGATCTTTTAATTGTTTGAAAAACTATTTATAAATAATTGTAGATGTGAAGGCTTCTGAAAGAGGACAACAAAATTGGAAAAAAGGTTGTTTGAGAAACTATTTATAAGTAATTGTACATATGAGGACTTCTGAAAGAAGACAACAAAATTGAAAGAAGATAACAAAATTGGGAAAAGAGCATTCTCTCTATCACAGGGACCCAACAAAATTGGGAAAAGAGCATATATATAGTTGTTAAACTTCAAAAATATAGATTTATGAAATGTAATACTAAACCAGTAAGTATTTTTGTAGTTTTAATATGTAAAAATTACTCAGTTTTTATATATTAAAAACTCTATTAATTATATTTTTCAAAATATAAATTACCAATATAAATACATATTAATACTTAATTAATAATTTTGTTCATTTCTAAAAATCTTCAAACACAATAGGTTTGGTATTAACTCCAATGGCTTAAGTTTTCCATTAACCCACATGGCTTGAAGTTCTCTGATCTTCTAGTGAATAAGGTATGTAATTACCTTCTTAAGAGAGTTCACAAACCTGAAGCAAACAAACCATGAAACTATTAAATAAACATACCATGAACCTATTAAATCGTTGGTCAGTGAACGCTTTGAAGATGAGTCTTTCCTCATGGTCTTTGTATCAAAACAATCCATTAAAAACAAGACTTCTGAATTTTTTTCCAGCATTAGGGTGTCAAAATCTAAGAAGCCAAAACGTAATCATAAGCCAGAAAGCTTTGAAACATGCTCCTTCCTAATTTGCTTGGCATGGAAGGCTGTTGGATCGAATTTTTAAGTCTCTGGTCGTATGGTTTCCTTCGGAAATTCACGAAGGTCATCGGGGAAGCTGCAAAAGAAGATGGAAGTGGTTGACGAAATGCATTAAAAAATTAGTGCCGCTCATGTGTATTATATTACTCCATGAGGTTGCTTGAAGCTTTTGCGGTCCCTCTAGCATTAAAATATTTTTGCAGAATGTATGGGAAAGAGTTAAGAGGCGTTAAGAGTTAAGAAGCATCAAACCAAACTCAATTAGAAAGACATCTCTCATGTCTTGATTATCTTTCAACAACCATCAGCTATCGTGTTCTCAACCATCCGTTCTCATGGTCTCGAGTTTTGTTGCAGAAAGCGAAAATGCTGGCTCTAATCCCATGGATGAGTTAGGGCACGCATCAACACATCTCGAGGACATCAGAGAGACTCCGGATTGGGTTCCTTGGCGGAATCTAAAACCCAAATTTAGAAAGGGTAACCCAAACAAACTCGTTTTGGACGGAATCGGAGAACTTATTCCAGGAAGAAATTATACTTAAAACAAAAGAACTTTATTACAGTAGACCTGAAATGTTCCATTGATTTTCTTCTTCTTGCTGTAACGGAACAAAGATGATCAGAACGGAATTTATCCCCCAGATCAGGTCTAACTTTCCCTGAACAGAATAAAACACTTTACAAGTCTGAGTATAATTTGTACACATAAAACTCTTAGTATAATTTGTACACAGAATTATGAATGAGCTGATCCCCTCGTAGGGGAGAAATCAAGCGACCCTGGGACAAAAGCGAGCAAGAGTATACTTTTGTTAATATGGGGGACGGGGATGCTGTGACCAGGCCTGCACGTCATGAGGTAGTTGACCGTTGGAGAGCAGATTTGGGGGAATGTTGAAGAGGGGCATGCTTGACGGATCCGGTATCTGCTGCTGCTGCTGCGCCGCCGTCAGATTGAATGGTTGGGAAAGTCCTCCGGGAGGGTGGAGCTGCATAGGCATCGGCTCCTCGTCCTCATCTATGGGCAGTCGTTCGTAAGGGCAGTTACGGAATGTGGCAGCCATGACCACGATCGGGCCGGAGGCCATCAGGGCGCCCACAACGCTTCCTCCCACCACTTGTCCCTGTCCGCCCGCGAGATAAATTGTGAGGCTTGTAGCCCCGGAGGGCTCAGTAGTAGGCAGAAACGCTCCACACAGGGATAAGATCTCGAACCGTCCGTGCAAGGTCACGATTCCGCTAGCCGTGGCCGGCTGCCGCAGGGTAACGTTGGTCACCGTCCCACTTCCGCTGAGAATGCAGACTCCCCTCTGCCGCCTACGTGAGAACATCGCCAAGCTCTCCGCTACGTCGCACCCGTTGGCGATCTCCAGTACATGAGCTCTGAGGGCGTTGGCGCTCTCCTGGTGGACAATTGTGGGGGGCTTCGGCTTGTTCTTGGACCCCGGTGGCCTGCCGCGAGGCCTGCGGCTCATCTCTGCGTCCAACTCATCGCCTTCCTGAGACTTGCCGGCGGCATCGCTGTGGTCGTCGTTGTTGTTGTCCCGCTTTCGTTTCTTCAATTCGCTGTTGCCGCTGTCCTCCTCTTCAGAAATAATACGGAAGTCCCTGGTTTGGAGCCCATGGACGTTGCCATTCCCGGGAACAGGAAAGGGAACATGCCCAGGACCGGGGCCTGACCCGGCCCCTGGTTCGAATCCCGCCATCGCCCCATTTCCCGCCCACCACCGGGTTGCCAGGACTGCGTCGTTGGATTCACTACGCCGACGTCTCTCAATCCTTCGCCGACCTGTTCGAATCCCGCCATCGCCCCATTTCCCGCCCACCACCGGGTTGCCAGGACTGCGTCGTTGGATTCACTACGCCGAAGTCTCTCAATCCTTCGCCGACCTTCACATCTAATTTCAAACTCTTTGCGGCCTTCAATCACGCCTCGCTGGTTCTAGGTCCGAGTCCGATCCACCAGTCCAATCCAATCGGCTGCGGATTTGATTCTCGCGTAGCTTAAAGCTGGTCCAAAAGACCTTCGCAGTCGCCTCTTATCTTTCTCAGAAACAGGAAACAAAAACAGCAAAACCTAGAAACGGATCCGACAAAACCAGCGCGTCTACGGCACTGTGGACGCACGAGAAAACCACACTGTATCGCGGTTATACAAAGGCGGTATTTATTTGTGAAAGTGGATTTCGAAATCCGGTAGGGATTAGGGTTAGGGTGTGACGCAATTTGCATGTGAGCAAGTGGGTTGATTATCCCGGTACTTATCGTGCAAACGCCTGACTTCTTTCTTACTTTAACCTACTCGAAATCTGCAAGTCTTTAAAATGTCTTTATGTCATTTCTATCGTGCCACTAGCACCCTTCAAGTCGTTCTCAAATACACTCGCCATCGATCTTACGCCATGACTGACCTAAATTGGCACCATGCTCTCAATTACTCTCGTCATCGATCTTGGGCCACGACATACCTAAATTGCCACCACCTAGTGGTATCATACTTTGGTTTATTAGCCATGTCCACGTCAAAGTGGACTCCACTCACACGTGATTTAGAGGGGATGGTGGCAAATTTATCTCAAGGGAGTGGAGAGGGACTTCTCATAGGAGCGTGGCTAGGGTTTTAAACTTCGTAAAATGTTAAGTGGGGACAAATTTATTAGTGAATTTCTAAGTGAGTTCCAAGTTCTTTCCTTCAATAAATGTCCACTAGTAAAGAGAAAAACAACACAAATAAGATTCTTTTTATATAATCAAAGTGGAACTTCACTCATCCATTAATCATGATTATACTCCATTAAAATCAATTTTGAATTATGGAATTTTCAATTTTGATTTATGGAATTTCTAGTATTAAATTAGTTATTTTTATTTATCATATTTTTAATTAAAAATTATTTAAAAACTAAATTTGTTATAAATATTTTGATAAATAAATATAATGTATTGAAAACTGCATCATAGTGATGTT
The DNA here is from genome assembly GCA_900067695.1 of Picea abies. NCBI lineage: Eukaryota > Viridiplantae > Streptophyta > Pinopsida > Pinales > Pinaceae > Picea > Picea abies. Next base: position 7,357 of record CBVK0100043958.1, read on the forward strand.
TGTTATGTCTTAAAACTAAATAAAAAAGAATTAGATTAAATCCTTTTTAAACTATTATCATAAGTATAGTCTTAGTTAAAAGTATTAAAACACGAGTTTAAATGCTTATAAAAAATATCCATATTTTTATAATTTAACATATTACTTATTTCTTTATTTCAATGATAAATGAATTTTAATCAATACAATACATTTTATTGTGAGAATTTTATCATCTTTCATAAAAAAGAAAATGGTATTAATATTTTATTCAAACTACCAAATTCATTAGGACTTGGATTTGAGTTTGGTTATATTAATTTTCTCTTTAATTTAAAAAAAATATAAATAAAATTAAGATTAAATAAATCATTATATTATTTTAATTTTATTTTAATAATTTCATTATCACATTTTATTTTTAAATTTCATAATGATGTAGAATTTAATATTGTCTATATTATTAATTTGATTATATATTCTTTCAAATTCCATTAGTTTTTCAAAGTGTCTAGATTATCCTTTTAGGCTTATGGTAATAACTATTCATACTTAAAGTAATATCATAGATACATTGTTTTCTCAATTTGGTTAATGTGTGCTTACAATCTAAAATTTTAATCATGGTTTTAGATTCCATGCAGGTACATCCAACTTTAATCAATGACATGGGTAAATAAGATTGCATTTAATTAAAATTATGGGTTATGACACATTTATGGATTTACTTGATTTTACACCAAGTCCCATGAGAGATGTTATAAACCCAAAACCCAAACTCCAGAGGTTAAGTTCCATGAAAGATGTTATAAACCTAAAACCCAAACTTCACAGGTTCGAAGAGTAACAAAGATGACTAAAGTGTACATCTTGGAGTGTGTTGTGGCCATAAAATATCCACAAATCAATTGTTTTCATAAATTTAATTTACATAATATTAGTTTTATTGATATTAATGGTATGTTCATAAAGTTTGGATAATTGTTGGAGAAATTTGAGTTGTTTGTGAAGAAGTTCAATATTTTTTGCAATATGAATGATATCATAAGGGTATTTAATAGAATCTTGACAATAAGTCTCATCAAGAATTAGAGGATAAAACAAAATTGAGATATTATAAGGAGGTGGTTAACCCTAATCTTAAAGATTAGAAGTATATCTCTATTTTGACTACCTTAAAGAAGAGAATAGATATTGCTAAAATAAGAAATAATTCTCATGAACTCCATAGTGAAATTGGGGGTTGGACAACCAATAAAACATCATGGAATGAAATAATCAATCACTTTTGTGACACCAAGTGGGTTGAAAATGAAAATCAATTTCTGGCGGAGTGACCTATGCATACCCAAATTAGACCTCAATTTCAAAATATTTGTTTAGTACCAAACTTCCTAACCTACTAATTCATCAAAACTATAATGATCTTGGAACACTTCTCCTAATTCTTTTCTAGAATTGAAATAATAGTGTAAAGAAACTCAAGTAATCTCTTACCTTTCTTAAGGTCGCATAGACCAATTTTAATCTATGTGGACATTAACCATCATCATCAACACCATTATACTAATGCATCCTCTTCTTTTTAGCAATTGCTCAATTTTATTTATAAAATTGTTAAAAGATATTAGTAATAATACATACTAGCTATTACAATGTAGATTAAAAACATTTGTTTTATAAATCCTCATTGTAATACTATGGAGATTAAGAAAATATTGAATTTTAACTTAAATAATAATAATAATAATAATAATTGTATTCATGTCCCCAAGGTGTAGGATAGCGGTGACAGACTCTATTGTTAAGGCACTCCATAATGTGAAAGTCATCCGTTCGAAAAGGGACAAAAAATCGAGCCATGTTCAGGGTTGGTGTGGCTCAATCTGGGTGTGATCCATGTCTGATAGATGCCCCGTGATAGATGCCCCTTTGTTTCTTAGCCACACATTAGTCCCACATATCACGGACAAACAAACAAACAAAAAATAATTTATTTCTCTATTATGTGACTATATGAATCTACTAGCTTGAAAATGATTAAACCTTACTTTTCATGAGGTGGATAGGGAAATCATGCTCCCTCTAAAATGATTAAGAATGAGTAACTAATATATATATATATATATATATATATATATATATATATATATATATATATATATGTTTAGAATTGTTTTATATATAATAGGCTTAAACAATGTGTTTAAGTGAAAAGGGTGAAATTTTAAGATTAAAATTATTTTATTAAAAAATAAATTGTATAATTTAATTAAAAGAAAAAAATCAACTGTATAATTTAAATTATATATAATTTTTATTAGAAACACATTAGAATAAATGAAATAAAAGAAAAAAAAAAAGCATTGACTTGTTTAGAAATTTTAAAATTACTAAGAAAAAATTTTAAAAAATCAATTATACAATTTAGAATATTTATACTATATTATTGAAAAAAAAAATTCACTATGATAACAAAATTATTAGCTTACTAACCTTTACATCAAATAAATTGATGATTATTATAAAGTAGAGAATGTAAAAGTTAAAAGAATCAGGTAAGGTTTATCTTAATAAATAAGATAATATTAAAAATATTATTTTTTAAGTGTTCATACACTAATATCCCTTCATTTATCATTCATACCCTTATTACAATAAATTATAAAGATCTTAGTAAACTTTCATATGACATTTTAGTATATTTATTATGATTCAAATCCTTAATACTTAAAATATTCCTTTTAATATGTTTATTCAATTATCCCTTCATTTATTATTTATATCGTTATTACAATAAATGATAATCCCTAAATCCTTAATATTTAAGATATTATTTTTAATGTGTTCATACACTTATCCCTTCATTTATCATTTATATACTTATTACAATATATGATAGAGATCTTAGAAAAATATCATATGACATTTTAATATACCTATTACCGTGGAGTCCATAATATCATGTCACATTAATTTCTCAAGTTAATGAGGGAGAGGATTTTATCATTCATATACTTGTTACAATACATGATAGAGATCTTAGGAAGATCTCATATGACATTTTACTATTCCTATTACCATGGAGTCCCTAATATTATGTCACATTAATTTCTCAAGTTAATGAGGAAGAGGATAGAGCATATAGATATACTTAGCATCGTCCAAGTTTAGTTTGAAGTTTAGATAATGTGAAAAATATAGATTTTCTTGTCATTAATTTATTAATTTCATAGTTTAGATCATGTGCAAGTGCAAGAATGGAGTTGAGTGGTCCTAACACAATATATGCTAAAATTCAATGTCTCCCACAGCAAGTTTAGATCATGTGCAAGTGCAAGAATAGAATGGAGTTGAGTGGTCCTAACACAATATATGTTAAAAGTCAATGTCTCCCCCATCACTCTAGACAAGCGAGAGGAAAAATCTGATGTATAATAATATTGAGTTGAGACTTGAGATTGTAGACCAGCTCATGAGAGAGTGGTGCTCGAGAGAGAATTATGTATAATAATATTGAGTTGAGACATGAGATTGTATACGAGTTCATGAAAGAGTGGTCCTAACCGAGTATGTGCTAGAAGTCAATCATGCCCATTACTCTAGAGTCTAGACAAACGAGAGGAAAAATATTAATGTAGAATAATATTGAGTTGAGATTTGAGAGTGTAGAGCAACTCATGAGAGAGATAAGGTGTAATATGTATGGTTTGGGAGCCACACGAAATGAAATTTCGTATGCATCCGCTTATGTCGGCAAATTATAGTGCTTAGATGTAAAAGTAAAATTTTGAGAAAAATAAAATAAAATATAATGTCAATTTAATTTTGGATCAAATATAATATTATATTATTTTATTAAATAAATATATTATATTATTAAATAAATATAAATATGTTAATATTTTTAAAATTATTATTTTATTTTAAAATCATTATTTTTTTAATTTATATAAAAATTATAATTGTTTTTTAATATTAATAAAAAAAAATTATATATTTATATTTAAAATAGTATTATATTTTTATCAATTTAAAATTTTATAAAATATATTTTATATTAATAAAAGATTTTATAAGTACAAAAATATATTTATTCCTATCAAGTTAGCAAAATAACTATCATTAAAAAGATTCACTTCGTTTGCGTGCTCATAAATATAACGTTGTCTTCATATTCATGAGTAAAAATAATCTATTAAATGAGAGTCTATTTTATTTTTATTAAAGTGTGTAATAAACATAATCATTGAATGTTGATTTTTAATAATTATAAATAATTTCATATTTGTTATTATATATGAATTTTTTTTAGTTAAGTAAAATTAATTTGAAGATTTCAAATTTTAATCAAACTATATTCAATCAAACTATAAACGAAGGAATAGCAAAAGAAAATATTTTAAAATATTTTATCATTAAAAATAATATAATATTTAAATTAAAAAAATGGGAATATGAAAAAATTAAGATATTAAAAAATGTTATTAATTTTAATATAGATAATCAAAAGTTTCTCTTTACTCTAAGTAGCATTATATAAGTTACATATTGTTAAAATAAAAATAAGTTTTTATAACTTTGATAAGGAAACAAAGTATTGGACAATTTTTCAATTGTAAATTAAATTGGTGATAAGAAAAAAAATATATATATCAAAAGATGTTATTGATCTTAATTTAGATACTCAAAAGTTTCTCTTGACTATAAGTAGCATTATAAAAGGTCAATATTGTTAAAATAAAAATATGCTTTCATAACTTTTATAGGGAAACAAAGTATTTAACAATTTTTCCAAAGGTCACTGGATGAAAGAATTTGTCGCGAGACTAAATTTCAATTTCAAGATATTGGTAAATCATGGAAACCACATAAATTTAGAAAATCTTCTTTGCAATTTTTTAGAGGAGAAAAGAAAATTTCAAAACAAAACAATTAATTCATTAACAACTTTAAAAAAACTATAGAGATTTAGCAAAGCCTCTCTCCAAAATGTTTCAACTTAAAAATAAATATTTAAACAAAACCACTAAAATATTATCATTTTAATAATGTCCAATAAACCATAATTAATATTAATAAATGATAAATATATTATCATTAATATCAATATTATAAAAATATTAATATTTTTTTATAAAATTGTAAAAATTGATTTATATTAAAAATAATATTATAAATAATTGAAATACATAAATATTTTATATAAAAAATATAATCATTATTATGAATGATAAAACTTAAATAACAATAAAAACATTTTATAAATTTGGCCCAATTAACTAATATCTATGTTGTGAGAATGTTATTTATGGTGTGTTATGCAAATGTATGATTTTATAGACTAAGTTTACTCTAACTTCCACCATCTTCAAAATAGAGATGTTTTCAAAAATTAATTTAAAAAAAAAAATCATTTAACTTCTATATATAATTAAAATAATAATATAAATAATTACAAAAATTATAATCTATATTTTCTAATTTTTAAAAAATAACAATTATAAATTTAAAATAAATTATTTAAATATAAAATTATATTTAATCAAAATAAATTATTTAAATATAAAATTTTATTTAATCAAATTGTACAACCTTTACATCATGGTGAGTCACTTTAATCACTTGGTGCATGCAAGAAGGCCTTTATAAAATTGCATGATAGTGTGCTTATGTGCACAGGGATTAGAAAGCCTCAGTCATAATGAAGAGAGCCATAATATATAAAGATTAAGAAAATGGTATGTAAAGTATTTACTCTCATATTATGTAGATAGATAGATAGATAGATAGATAGATAGATAGATAGATAGATAGATAGATAATATGATCCTAAGAATAGGTCTCCTTGGGGTATATATATGATCCTAAGAATAGGTCTCCTTGGGGTATATATATATACCCCAAGGAGACCTATTCTTAGGATCATATTATCTCATTTGATATTGTATTTTGAATTGGACATATTGTAAAAGGAGGTTTCCCCTTCGAAGTGGACTATAATCATTGAATTTTTATCATATTTAAGATGTTGGATGATAGCATTTGGTATCAAAGCATTAGTCCTAGGATTTTGCTTCTTCAAGTGATTCATCTTGGAATTTTTTCTATAAATTATTTTGTGGGATTCTTTAGGTAGTGAACCTTGGATTTTATTTAGAAGACACATCAAGGTACCTGTGGTTAACATTTCATCTTCTGGGTCATTATACATTCAGAGATATACTCTGTGGAAGATAGGGTTTGTTGACTAGTCCTATAACTAGTCTCGAATAAGTGCTCTGGGTAAAATAGTAATATATTATTCTGTGATTATCCAAATGATACAAAACATATTGAATTTGAAAGAGGATAGTACATAGTATTTCTGGTAAAAATTTTAGAATTAGGTATTAAATATTGGACATGTGGCATTATGTACAAGTTCTCTCTTAAGAAAAGGCCAAAACTCAACAAGGTTTGGGAAAGTTACCCTAACTTTTACCTGGCACATCCAATTTTGGTCAAACCTATTCCAATGAAAACAAAAAATTTCATAGTACAACAAACCAAAATTTCAGACTCAGGAGGGCTAAAATGTCAGAAATGCATTAGAAGGAAGGTTATCCAGGAGAACATATTCCAAATTAAGGTCTTAAAAGGTACATAACTTACAATTGGCATAAATGTTTATTGGAAGATCTATTTTTGGTGATTCAAAATTTGTAATAAATATGGAAAATAGGAGAATTATTATTTTCTCACATGGCTCCAAAGGATCCTCCAAAATTTAATTCACTAGCTAAACCTCTAGTAGCTCAACCATGACTCGAGATGAAATTGAAGAGATTTATCACCATATGGAAAAGAGGATAACTGAAAATAGTGAACAAATGGAACATGAGATGGATGAAACTATGAAAATAAATATGGATGAATTGGAAAACAAGATGGATAAGAAGACAAATAAGAATAAGAATGAGATGAAAATAAATATGGATGAGATGGAAAATAAGATGGATAAGAAGATGTATGAAATAGAAAATATGATGGATAAGAAGATGGATGAAAATAAGAATGAAATTAAAGAAGAAATACAAAAATCCACGAAGGGATTACAAAATTTCATTTCTTTCATGATATTTCATGCTCTAGATGAGAGATTCTCTAAAGGAAATATCAAAATGCAAGGAAATCAGGAAAAACAATGTAGTATTTTGGTTGAACAACCTATCGATAATAAGAAGTTTTCTAATGGATTTAACTCTAATAGTGGAGTTAATTATGGCGGGGTTCCTAAATTCAACTTTCCCAAGATTGAACCAAATAGAGAAATATTTTGAACTGCATAATATTATGGATGATAAGAAAATGATTCACATAGCAACCTTGAACTTTGAGATAAAAATAATATTATGGATGATAAGAAAATGATTCACATAGCAACCTTGAACTTTGAGATAAAACCATAGTAATGGTATCAATGGGTAGTTAAAAGGAATCCCCCTATTTATCATTATACTTCAGGTTTATTTACAAGAGACTTAGAAGAATAATACCTAAAAGTGTGGTAAAAAGACTACTTCAGTCAATTGACAAGAATCGAACACTTAGGTGATATTTAAGATTATAATTCATAATTTTTGGTATTGGCCACAAGGGTGGATGACATAAATGATGAACATTTGTTGGAATCTTGCATGGTTGGATTAAAACAAGATATTAAACATGACATTTTCTTAAGAATCTTACAAATATTATGGAAACTATGCAATCGGTTTGTCATATTCTGATAAAAGACCAGTTCTAGGGTCTCGAAGATTAGAGTACTTGATAGGTTTGATCCTAGGACCTGTGGGTTATTTTTCCCACACATGGAATGATATATTTCCATGTTGGAAATAAAAATACTTAATAAATCTTCCTCGAATGTGCCCTAGATTTCACCTTGTCGTCCCCAATCCAATACACTCATGAAGTTCATAGGAACTTAATCTCCTTTCATAGGTATCAATATCCTTCCTAGCACCTCATCTAATTTTCTTTTGATCGATGTCAGGGGATCCTTTTACAATACTCAACACCCTTAGGAAATAACTTGGTGCTAAAACTTCATCCATCATCCCTCTAACATTTCGACACTAACTCCATAGAACCTCGGCTGGAAACTAGGTGCTACAATCATCATTGACAGTGTTTTCTTTCAAAACCGGTGTATTGGAACTGTATTCCCAATGATATAGGAGTTATATCATCATCAACAACCAATATATCATCATCGAGTGTTTTATGGAGCTTCGGTCAAGATCCCTATTGGAAATTTCCAAGGATGTGTGAAACATGGAGTATATTTTAACCATCAATATGGAAAGGTATTCACCAGATCATATATCCATTTTTTATCTATCCCTTTTATGGATGGTCAGATTGACTTCTCCATGATATCTTCTAGACTTCTATCATCGTTTATCCTATTGTGATCAACGGTCAATCTTTCTCCTTTCTTACCCATGGGTTCAGACATGCAGCTCTCTCTCCCTGTCTATTCATACATACATGCATTAAAATACATGAATTCAATAGGGTTGTACACATATAATAAACACATAAACCAAACATAACTCAAGAGTACATAAAATCACACTATTTTCCTTATATCGAGCTTGATTACATACTATGGAGTCTATGGTCTAGGCTTCCCTCTAAGTCTGATTACATTGTGTCTAGCATCCTCTTAATGCTCGTAGGATTACATTTAAATAAGAATGAAAAAAAAATTAATAAGAGGATTAGATCATTCCATACCCAATCTATCCTCACAATATCACTACAATCTCTCAAGATAAAATAAATAATTAACAAACCCTATCATTTACAAAAATATCGAGGAAATCATGTCCTCTAGCAACACCTAAATAAATAATTAACAAACCCTATCATTTACAAAAATATCGAGGAAATCATGTCCTCTAGCAACACCTTGTCCAAATCCTCTCCTTATGGAAGGTTCAAGATATGATTTGACTTTGGGGGGTCAATGTGTCAGAATCAGACTCCTAGGGTAGAAAATATTCATTATCTCCTGATCATGCGTCTTCATTGTTTCTTTCCATATTCACTTTGGTATTCATTTTTTCCTCATGCATCACTCCATTATAACGTTGATCTTCTCCTCATGCTCAACAGTGAGTTGCAACCAAGCCTTTCTCTGGTAAAAATGATTTGCACCTGCTATATAATACCTCATAAATATTTCTCAAGGGCTTGTCCTTTTGGTATTATTGGTTCTCTCCTCTGGAACCTTCTAAGTACTCCTTGATCCTCTAGGATTATACACTTATCCACTCTCATAGAGAGAAATATTTCCCTAATCTGATACCACTTGATAAAAGACTAGTTATGGGGTCTCAAAGATAAAATTATTCAATAGGTTTGATCCTTAGACATGTGGGTTATTTTTCTCACACGTGGACTGAAATATGTCCATGGCAGTAATAAAACTCGTCAATAAATCTTCCTCGAATCCTCCCTAGATTTCATCTTTACTTCCCCAATCCAATACATTCATAAAGTTCATAGGAAATTTATCTCCTTTTGCAGGTATCAACATCTTTCCTAACACCTCATCTCTTGTTGTTCTGATCGGCATTACATGATCTACTTAAAAAACTCAGCACCCTTGAGAAGTCACTTGATGCTAAACCTTCATTTGTCTTACCTCTAACATTTCGACACTAACTCCATAGAACCTCGGCTAGAAACCAGGTGCTAGAGTTGTCATTGTCAGTGTTTTCTTTCAGAACCAGGGTATCAACACCATGGTCTCAATGATACAGGAGTTATATCTTCATTGAAAGCCAGGATACCATTTTTGGAGATCCTATGTGGCTATCATCAATGAGGTTTTTATGGATCTTGATTCAAGCTCCTAATTGGAAATTTTTTACGAAGCGTGAAACACTAAGTATATTTTAGTCGTTGATATGGTAAGGTATTTGTTATCTTATATATCCATTTTCGATCTCTCCCTTTTATGGATGGTCATATTGACTCCTCCTTGCTATATCCTTGAATTGGATCATCATTGATCCGACCATTATCAATGGTCAATCTTTCTCCTCGCTTACTCATGGCTTCATACCTGCAACTCTCTCTCCCTCTCTATTCATACATACATGCATTCAAATTCATGAATGTAACAAGGATTTACACACAAAATTAACACATAAACCAAATGCAACTCAAGAGTACACAAAATCACACTATTTTCCTTATATCAAGCTTGGTTACATACTATGGCCTCTATGGGCCAGGCCGCCCTCTCGCCTTGATTACATTGTGTTTTTCATCCTCTCAATTCCTACAAGATAACATTTAAATAAGAATACAACATGCACCAATAAGAGGATCAGATCATTCCAGATACAATCTGTTCTTACAATATCACTCAAATAGCTCAATATAATAACAAACAATTAAAAGAACCTTATCGTTTACATGAATATGGAGGAAATCACACCCTCTAGAATCTCCTCATTCATGTCCTCTCCTTTTGGAAGGTTCAATACCTGATTTGAATTTGGGGGGGGGGGGGGGAAAAATGCACCTACAAAAAATTCAATACAAAACTAAGGCTACACAAAAGTCTACCATTAGAGCATACACAAGAAGAAGAGATCGTTTACATGAATATGGAGGAAATCACACCCTCTAGAATCTCCTCATTCATGTCCTCTCCTTTTGGAAGGTTCAATACCTGATTTGAATTTGGGGGGGGGGGGGAGGAATGCACCTACAAAAAATTCAATACAAAACTAAGGCTACACAAAAGTCTACCATTAGAGCATACACAAGAAGAAGAGATCATTTTTGGGTTCATAAGACAAGCATACCTCAATTGACAAGGTTGAAAACTCAGTAAATGGATGAAATAAGAGAACAAACAATATGTTTCAATTGTGATATAAAGTATAGTAAGGGGAATAAATGCAATGTTAAGAAATTATTCTACATACTATGAAGAGGAAGAAGATCAAGAATTGGAACCACCAGAAGATCCATATCTAGAAGAGACTACTCCAACAATATCTTATCATGGATTGTCCAATGTCAATACTCCACAAACACTCAATATAAAAGGATACATCAAAAATAAAAAAGGTAACAATATTTATTTATTCTTGTAGTACCCATAATTTCATCAATTAAAAATTAGCAAAAGATCTCAATTACTTTGTATATCCTGCACCATAGTTTCAAGTAATGATTGTAGATGGAGGTACCATTGATTTTTTAGGGAAATGCAATATTATTAATCTCAACATAGGGTAGTGTTTTTTGGATAGCCCCATGATTTCCATCCAAATGGGGGTGTTGATGTTGTATTAGAGCCCCATGATTTCCATCCAAATGGGGGTGTTGATGTTGTATTAGGGGTCAAATGGTTACAATAATTGGGAATAGTGGCCCTTAATTTTCAATATATTTTCCTCAAATGGAAAGGAAATTGATCTTAGAGGTTTCCAAGAGAAACCCTCTAAAGTGATAATCTCTAAAAGCATGAAACAACTACTCAAAAAGGGTCACTAGGGTGTAGTTGCACAATTGTGCTCACTTGATGTTCAAAAATATATATCCTCTACTTTGTTAGACCTCCAAATAGTTATCAACAATAATTCCAAGGTATTTGGTGAAATTCCTAAACCTCTTCCACCTTCTCAATGTCATGACCATGTTATTCAGTTGTAACCATGAAGTGTACCACCTAACATTAGGCCTTATAGGTATCTCTATGCATAGAAGAGTGAGATTGAGTGCATGATCCAAGAAATGTTAGAGGCCAACATCATTCAACCTAGCCAAAGTTATTTCTTTGTACCAGTGGTGATGGTTACAAAAAAAGATGATTCATGGCATATGTGTCAATATTCTATCCTTCTCAAAAAAATTACCTTCAAAGATAAGTTTCCTATTCATGTCATTGATGAATTATTAGATGAATTGCATGGAGTAAAATTATTTACTGAGTTGGATCTTCATTTGGGATATCATCAAATTAAAATGAGGTAGGAAGACATTCTGGTAGTAGTGGATCAACTAAAAAAGTATGTCCATTTTTCTCTCTTTCTCATCTTTTTAAATCAATTACAATAGCCACAACATTCATGGAAACAATTTAAAAGCTACATGGAATCCCCAAGATTGTTGTAAGTGATAAAGATCCAATTTTCACTAGAGATTTTTTGAATAAATTATTTTCTTGTTTGGGTATTGAACTGGCTCATAGCTCATATTAATACCCTCAATCTTATGGGGAAAATGAGGTTGTGAATAATTTTCTAGAAGGATATATTTGTTGGTTTTCATGTGATAAACATACACAACGGGTGAAGTGGTTTCCTTTGGTGGAATGGTGGTACAACACATCCTTCCATCATAAAAAATGTTCCCATTTCTGCAACTTTATGGATATCATCCTTAATCCATTACATCACCCTTGAAAGGGAATACAAAGGTTAAAGTAGTGGAGGACCAAATAGGGAACCAACAAGAGGTTCTAAAACTATTAAAGGAAACTTGGTTATGGAATAAAATAGGATGAAACAACAAGCAAATCAACATCATAGTGAAACAAAATTTGAAGTGGATAATTGAGTATGTATGAGACTACAACCATATAAATAGATGTCCCTCAAGTAAAAAAATAAGGACACTAAATTATCACCCAAATATTATGGCCCCTATAAGGTTTTGCAAAGGATTGGAAGTATGGCTTACAAATTGGAGTTATGTCCATCCTCGAATTGGGCTTAGTTAGAGGTAAACATGTCAAGTGATTTGATCCCTAGAACTTAAGACCCCGATTATAAGGATCATAGAGACACAAACCATTTAATAAAGGAGTGGTTGAAGGGATAAATATTGCAACCTCTTATTATAAGTAGAATTTAAGGTTATCACTAGGGAGTTAGTCATTCTTCTTAAGAAATTGTTCTTTTTGGAGAACTCAAACTTCCTTGAGGTGTTTTTTGTTTTGAGATAGTATGCTAATGCATAATTTTCACTTTAATATTTGTTTCCATTAGTAATTGTTAAGGTTTCCTATAGAGACCTTGATTATGGTCCACTAAAGGTTGCACAAGGAACCTCTATATTTTTATTTCATTTTCTTTTCTTTCAATATTTTTTTAGTTCATTTTACTCACAGGGTATGTTGTCATTTATTTCTCCATATATTCTAGAAGTATTTACATTTCCTGTATCAACAACTCCTTGGTTTATTTCCTTTAGTTTTAATATTGTTTAGTTCATTTTACATTCATTATATGTTGAGAATGAATTTATGCATTCCCTATAAGAACATTACATTTATTGTAGCAACACTTTGTTTCCTATAACATAATTTCTAGCACACTGTTTTAGGTAGTCTTATGATCCTTTAAACCATCAAAAGAGCTATGTTAGTCATAGATTTATTCAACATTATTTCATAAGGGATTAGGTTTTTTTCTATGTTTTATTTCAATCCTTGTAATAGAATAGTGTACTATAGGATTTTCTTTGTTTCATTAGAACAACTTAGGTAATTGTAACTTTGTCTTTTAGCAAGTTATTTCTTTGTTTTGGATCAACAACCTGAATCATCTCACATAGATTTTCATCTTTGGATTCTTATTATTGTAGTCTTGCACCCCATATTCCTTGCTATTATGATAAGTAGGGGTTGGTCACTAAATTACAAAATCCTTTTAATTATGTTTTGTGGCTTTCCTTTGAAGTTCTTTGTAACTTCCCTTTCAAGTAGTTTGCATCTTTCTCTTTAGTTGAATTTCATCTTTCCTTTTAGTATCATTAAATTTTTTATTGGTAATTTTCCTTTGATTAAGTAACCCTATATTCCTGGGTATACAAATATTTCCTTTGTTTAAATAGGTGCATGTGTATTGATCTAAAATAGATTCGAACCAACGAATGGGAATAATACTTAGTACCTAAAAATAAATTCGGCAATTACTGAAGGTTAGAAGACTTGGTAAAACAATGTAAATGTAAGACTTGAATAAGACAAAAATATCAGTGAGAAAAAAATGAGAGAATTAAATGAAAAAAAGAAAAAGAAAAATAGGAGAGAAGGAAGACGAATGTGAAATGAAGGGTCGAAGTTGTTGGCCTTCCCCATACCCCCCAACTCTCCCTATTTCCTCCTCCACTCTCATTCTCAATGGGTCTTTTCGCAAAGAGAGGAAGAGGCTTATAGAGCCATGGAAGCAATGTAACAAAAGATTTCCAGAATGAATAACTAAGCCCCATTCGAAGCTAGTTTTCTCATTTGAGTTTCCAAGGTAAATTATTGTCTTTATTATTTTCTTGATTTTCTCTACACTATGGATTTCTATGTGGTTTAAGGGAATTGTGATTTCTTGGGTTTTAACAAGTATTTTGATGAATTGTGCTTGAAAATGGTCCATAGAATAAATATGTGCTAGAGGGAAAATCCTCCTATAACTATACTAGGGTTCGAAGTATAGATAGAGCTATGAACTCCCTTAAAAGACAATCTAATTCCTAAAATACCCCAAACACTTTGAAAATATAAACAAGAAGAAATAGGAAAGTGGATTAGAAGAAACACCTGTATTCCAACATTCGATGTAGACCACCTCCAGCTTTGTAGCTTCCCAGGTTGCAAGCACTTGGGAAATGAGGGAAAAAGGATTTGGGCATTATTTCACCATTCTAATGATTGATATGGAAATGGGACCCTAATACCTCCTTTTATATGAAAAAAGGATAGTTATTAGGTTTGGGGATGGGCTACAATAGGTGAATTGGTTGGGAAACCTCCAATAGCCCGTAAACTCCATCAAATTCCTTGCAACTTTTTATTTTTTGAAACTTTTGGAGGTAAACGTGGGATTTTTAGTATGCAACCAGAGTATGTACATGGAATTTATATCATGAAAAAAGCATATGCACATGGAAAGTAGTGCAGTAGGGAGTGTACTTGCTCCAAAAAATGGTTTTTAAATAGAGTTCCTCAACGATATTTTGGCAAATTGTGTAAGTAGAAAGGCCAATGCCATGTATGAATAAGTATGGCATTTTAGGGATATAACAGATACCCCCTAATGTGTGAGGCCATAAGAGAAACTGAGGGAAAAAATACATTACAATATCATCACCAGAGGGAATGCATGAAGTCAAGTGAGCCCGGGACCAGAGTTCGGGAGGTGCCATCTGCAATTTTTTTTTATCTCTCTGAGGAAAGCATACCCATGCTCGGGATGAATGAATCATAGCTTCCAATAAATTACATTGTAGATCTATGTCATATAAATTTATAAAGTGTATCCGCGAGAAATAGACAATGGATCGACATCTCAAAATCAGTCGAAGATATACATGTACAATATGCATATTCAAGATGTTAGTGATGCTCACGGCTAGAGATGAAAACTTCATAGCTCGAACAACCACTTCAAGATCTTCAAAACTCAGGTAGGAGTACAATGAGAGTGTAAGGCTCACTACTCTTAGGTCTTCAACAAGCTGTCGGGAAAATACTAGAGGATATCAATGATTAGGAAGAGAACTTCGTCGATTTTGAATCTGTTCTTGACTGGACTCTTGGGATGGCCGACTCATGAAATTCAAGAGAAAAACTATTGAAAGGCCAACTCTGGTTGGATAAAACTTCCCTTGAAAAAAATAATGATATATGATCAGACTCAGGCAGTGTAACATTGACATAAGTCTATGATGTAGGACACACCAAAAAATATCCATATGTTTGGAAGAGTAACCAAACAGAGGAGGACACAAATCTATGTAGTGAGAAAAGATTCCTAAGGTCGTACTAGATCCCAATGCTTGACGAACAAATTGAAGGATGTGATTTTTCCAAGGGAGAATATCTTTTCTACTGAAAAAAGAATGTATATTTTATGTCCCCTCTTTTTGGAATATTTGTTTTCTTTTCTTTTTCAATTTTTAAACGATCTTGAAAAAAGAATAAAATAATGTTATGTTACAAAGGAGGAATGAGTGTTGCAAGAAATAAAACTAGTTCCAAGCACATGGAACATATTGATGCTCAAGGACATGAGATGTGTGTAGGATAAGGACACTCGAGGGAAATTCCTCCATGGGTCAAGGTATCAGATCACAAAGGAAAAAAGTGTTCCAAGGCTTGTGTATAAGGAATGCTTTAAAGTTTCAGTTGAGAGAAACATGGAGATGACATTAGGCCAAAGACACAAAGATGAGACCCACAAATGTGATTAAGCATTACACAATGAGACCTCTTCTATGTAATTTTTATGAGCCTAGAGAAGGTAAGCTCGATAGTTTTTCCACGTTTAGAGATTATGGAAAAACACAAAAGAAGACTCAAGGGAGTAACTTTTTTAGAGTTAGTCTAGCTGGTTTGAAAAAGGGTTAAACTTGCATTGAAAGGATGTTTGTTCAAATCCATTTTAAAAGGTGTGATAAAGACAAGATCACTCGGGATTGTTTTCAATTTTAAGGAGTCTGAAAACATCTTAACTATGGACTCACATCCTTTTTCTAATTTTAGTCTCCTTAGCCCGAAAAAGTATAAAAGTAACTGAGGAGAACTCTCCCGGTGAGACGAATATCCTGAGGTGTACCTTTTTCTGCTATAATCTACAAGCTAGAAAAAGGGTTAAACTCATGCCAGTAGATGCTCTTCTGGACCAATTTAATGAGTGTGAAAGAACAAGGTCACTCAATGATCTTTTCAATTTTAGAGACTTTGAAAATAGCTTAACTATGGACTCCAGGGGGCTCCTTTTTCATAAGTAATCTCCAAGGCTTGAAAAAGGTGATAAAACAAAACCAAGGAAAATTTTCCTCTTTCAAAGATTTAGTCTCTCAAGCTCAAAAAATGGGTTAAATTACTACTGAGAATATCTTCTAGTGAATTGAAGTTCCTAGAGCATACCTTTATTCATAAAATTAGCCATCCGGAATGAAAAAGTGGTAAACTACCGCCGGACAGATGTGCCATCAAATTTGAGTTTGGCGAGCGTGAAGGAAAACAATATCTCTTGACAATATTTTCATTTTTAGAGAGTCTGAAAATGGCTTAAAGAAGACTCCAGGGGGCTACTTTTCTCAACTAATCCATACAAAATTGAGAAGAATAAATATAGTCTCATTGGATGTTTCTTTCGAATTTCAAAGCGAGCTTGAAAGAAAACAAAGAGTGTTCATGAGGGAGTCCCGAGGGTAATGCCTAGGGTGATGGTGAAAAAAATAATGAGGCTTCATCTCGTAATCATGACACGACTAAAAAGGACCCCCAAGCCTATAGTCATTACTGACAACATGGACACTAAAAATGCAGCAAGGATCTACCTAGGACATCCATATAAAGGTAGGCTTTACCATGTAATTACGACACTTCTAAAGAAACAATAAAGGTTCGGTGTCACACTTCGGTGGGGTCGATCCTATGGAAAAGATAAAAATACAACAAGATGCAAAAAGTGGGAATGAAATCCTAACTTATATGCAAAAAAGTTGAAAAAAATACTTTTACCAAAGGATACCAAAAAATGTGACCAATCTCAAAAAATATTACCAAACCAAAAGGAAAAGAGTACCGGAACCACCAATAGAAAACTTAGAAGTGAAATCGAGTGATAACCAAGCCAAGAAAAATGACAATGGAGTTCAAAAGGGGCAAAAGGGGTAAAAAAGTCTATGAATAGAAGAGGACAACTCATTTTTACTATTGGAATTTGAAAATCAACCAAAATGTGAAAACACCACTTTGCTAAAAGAGTGGATTCTAGGAGCTTTAGTGGATGAAATGACCTTGTGTTTGGACCATGTAAGTAAAAATCACTCATAATTGCAATCTAATTCCTTCTTTTATCTTTAATTTTGTGTTCTGAGGGGGCACGCTCTTGTAAAAAGAGTGGCCCTGGATGTAAGTTCCTTGTACAAAGCCATCCTGCATATGTACTAAGGCAGGAAACCAACAACCCATGTACATACACGACTGTGTACAAAAGAACCCTCGTACACCTTCGTAGACTTTGAAAAAATAAAAAACAAGTACTTACCCTCCTCCAGTTTTTCCATGAGACACGATATATGTTAACTAGAGAGAGAGAGAGCATGAGGAGCTCAATGTCTTGGTCGAAGAGGACCTTGTAGCCATTGCCGCATTGATTGAGAGAAACATGGAGATGACATTAGGCCAAAGACACAAAGATGAGACCTGCAATGCAATTACGCATGACACAAAAACACTCCTTCCATGTAAATTTGTACAAGCCTAGAGAAGGAAATCTCGGTGTTTTTTCACGTTTAGAGAGTCTAAAAAAACACAAAAAGAAGACTCTAGGAAGTACCTTTTTCAGAATCAGTCCAATCGTCTCAAAAGAGGGGTAAACTTGCAGCGAAAGGATGTATTTTCAAAATTGTTTTAACAAGTGTGACAAAGACAATATCACTCAGATATCTTTTCGATTTTAAGTAGTCTGAAAAAAGATTAAATATGGGCTCACAACCTTTTTCTAGGTTTAGTCTTCTTATTGTAACGTTCCCCAGCCACCCTCCATGGGGACACCGCTACCTCAGACACACATTGTCTCAAGCTTTGTTATAGATAATTAAAGTGTCCATGCCCAGACATAGACTTGCTGGGAAATGGAAAACACAACTCAGTACGAAATAAATCACATATAAACTTAACATAAATAAACAGAGATAACATGAAACAACTCAGTACGAAATAAATCACATATAAACTTAACATAAATAAACAGAGATAACATGAAAGAGTACATGTATTGAAACACATGATATTATTATAAGAATCACAGCCATGCACTAAGATACATCATTTAACCATTAAGCACATAAATGATAATTATCTCTTAATTTTAGTGCACCGAATACGTGCATACCTTCCATGAACCTCCCATCCTTAGACCACGCTGCTCATCACTCTAGCAGTGGCTAACCCCTGAGATGGGACTAGACTCCACCGAGAAAGGGATTCCTAGGCTGGGCAATGAAAATAGGAATTTTCACCAGTCTACAGAAAATATTTCCTCCAATGAGCCACTTATGCCCACTTCTCATAGACTCTCATTCCCCACATGCATGTCCCACCCCAGGAGTATACCGCCCACTTCTCATAGACTCTCATTCCCCACATGCATGTCCCACCCCAGGAGTATACACCTCCACTATCACATAGTCCATCGACTACTCCACCTTCCTTCCAATGATTCAAAAATAGTCCAGACAAGAATTCTCAGAGCTTTGTAGCTACTACTGGACTCCCTCCAAGAGAATTCAATTCCCCAACAACTCTCTCACATGACGATATTTTCTCATAGGCATGACAACTTGTTTCTTCAACCATGGGCCTGACAACCCGCTTCTTCAACCCATCTCCCCCACACATGGGAAAGGGTGATGGAAACAAAAAAAACCATATGTGGGGCACGATAATGGAAGAACGAAATACATGCAAACCGCAGGGTACAGTTTCAACAAAGATATCATTTTGGGCTCATTGTAGAGGTTCAGGATGGTCGAGGGTTCAACAATGGTGTTCTGAGCTTTACTTTCTTCCTACTCCCTATGTGCGTGAGTGGAAAGAATGGAAAAAAGATCCTTGAAATAGTCAAAATCCCCATATGTATTTTAATGTTCCTAACATGATACATGGTGCTCATGAATCATTCTCCTCTCCATTTGGAAGTCATTCCCATTCCCCAAAGGAACTTAGGATAAATTCATATCCTCCTTACAACATTTAGAATAATAATATATATTATTCTATGAGATTTAAGCTCTTAAGATTAGCCCCTTTTTCCAGCCTCTCAACCCACTCCCTTACCCATCCTAGTGGAGTCTAGCCCCCCATACTCTTTCATCGTGGTCACTCTACATATAGTGATGCTTTTATATGAATGATTTGAATATTTGCATATACAAAACAATCTCCTAGCATTAGCATCCTAGGCTCTTTGGCCCAACTATCACATAAGCTTCCTATCTTACCATTAATTTTCTCATGATCCTATGAAACATGTTTACAATTCATGATTAAAAATTATTGGTTCAGCCTTGAGGTATTACAATCCCCTCCCCTTATTTTTGCACTGTCCTCAGTGCAATTCTTTTACACCATATCAACAAGATTTTAAAAATATTAAAAAAGATGCAAGTATTTTGCCTGCATTGCATCCTAATGCTCCCAAGTGGCATTCTTAGGAATGTACCAGAGCCATTGGACCTTTACAATCCCTATGGCTTGATTCCTAATTTGTTTGATTTTATGATCCATAATGTGTATTGGATGCACTTGGATAATGCCTTATTGGTCCACCTCAATCACATTCCAATCAATTATATGATTAGCATCAGGTATATATTTCTTGAGCAATGATACATGGAATCCATTATGAACAGATATAGATGTAGGAAATGAAATCATATAAGCTACTCAACCAATCCTTTCTAGGATTTCAAATGGTCCACAATATCTAGCTGCCAACTTGGANNNTTTCTAGGATTTCAAATGGTCCACAATATCTAGCTGCCAACTTGGAATAGTTTCCCAACTTCAGTGAAATTTTTTTGGCCTTAACCTTGAAGAATACATGATCACCCACTTTAAACTCCCTTTGAGTTATACCCTTGTTAGCATAGATTTTATTCCTATCTTGAGCATCCTTTAAATTCTGTTTAATCCTCAACATTTTCTCTTCCATTTCTCTCATCAATTCTATCCCAGTCACTTCCCTATCAGTTGTATTGTCCCAACTTACAGGAGTGTTTCACTTCCTACCATAAAGTGCTTCATATGGGCTCTCTTCATAGATGCTTGGTACCCATTGTTGTAAGAAAACTATACCAAGTGTAGATATTCTTCCCACTTTGATGGTTGTTGGGCACTTTAATTGTCTAATTAAATAGATAATTAAGGTGTTCAA
>CBVK0100043959.1:393-29482 GCA_900067695.1 Picea abies
ACTTTTAGGGATAACTAGGAGATCATGTCTCGAGGCCCACAGGTCCTAGAAATGGAGTACCGAGAGCCGGATCGACTTTAGCATGGCCTTGGAGGGCCCATCTTTTCTCCCTTTCAACACCTCTACCTTGCCAGCAACAGCAGCATCCATCACCATCGGCTTGGTCTTGTGTCAGAGATGGTTCTTGCTCCATGAGGTAATGAGTTCGGGTATCATGGTATGTGTCACTCTGATCATCAAAACCTTTGAATATGTGCATTTAATTCCTTTTGTTTCTAACAAATGCTTGGATCTTATACTTGCTCACTTGACCATGTCTAGGGGGAATGACAGGATGCCCTAGTAAGCATGTGCCCGTAGATTTTGGTTTGCTACTGGGGGGATTTCTGAAAAGCCATCGTTTGCTCCCTTCATAGCACCACTTTTTCATCTTGCTTCCCGCTCATCTATCCCATTACACTTGTCCGGGCACTGGGTTGACCTATCATTTGAGGATTGCACCTTACCTCATGGGAAGAAGGGGCTAAAGGCCCAGAAGGTAAAAGCAAGCTGGCAAAAGATAGAAGCCTAAAAATAAAACCTTGAGATGCTTCGCCCAGGGATCCCCGAGAAAGCAGTAAAAGGCTTCTCAGCAAGAAACAAGAGGGACCCGATAAAATAACAAAACAAGACCTAGTCAAAGGATAGGGGGTCTCATCACGAGCCAGCGTCTTAGGTCCATGGGTATCTAGCAGTATGACACTACTAGCAGTTGGTTACCATGCCAGGGTAGTGACTCCTGGTTGCATGGCCAAGAGAAAGGGGGTCTCATCACGAGCCAACCTTCTCAATTCTATGAAAGTACTTGTGGGTAACGCTGCCATCACTGGTCACCACGTCAGGGCAATGTCCCCTAATTAGCTTCTTGAAGAAAAAGCAATAAGAATAAAGAATAAAATGCATGAATTGGGCTTGGAAAAATTGCATCCAGGACAGGTGCAACTCGCCTTCTACAAAGGCACCCACAGGTAAAACTTTGCATCCCCTGCTTCCACTGCACCCACTGTCAGGACATCCCTTATCCACATCACCCACTTACATGGCTTAGATGAAGTCTTTTCCGGGAACTTTCCTTTTCCAGTGGACACTAGCCCAATAAGATGCCCTGTCACTTTCCCCAAACTTGTATTGCAGGCTTGTATAATGTCTTTGAGCTTTTAACTGAGATAGTAGGGGTTTTATGCACATGTTTAATAATATTGATGATGAGATGTGATTGACATTGCTATGATCCCTGTGACTTATGAGCCCCTGGAGGGCGTAGCTGTTGATGTGCAGGACCATGACCGACAGACAGGTACCATGTTAGACAGGTACACATGGGGAGATGATCAGTTCGAACCTCCATGGGGCTGAAGAGCCCACCCGATGGATGCTAAGACCCCAGCAGGGGGCAGAGACAGGACAGAGGGGTTTGCACAGGAGAGAAGGAGGACGTCTTGCAGAGGCACCCCGGTAGAGCTTGACCTAGGGGGCTTGTTCCCTTTTCAGTGGAACGTTGGCCTTGGAAGGCCTAGGACGTCATCCATGAGATCCATGACATCATCCTTGATTCATGGATTGGCAGATGGACAGGGCAGTTTGGCACGTGTGGCAACTTGGAGAAGCCTGAGGAGGGCTAACGTTTTGCTCCTGGAGACTGCATTTGCCCTAGAAGGGGCAAACGTCACCCTAGAGAGGGGATGACGTCTCTCTTTTGCTTGATTAGGGTTTTATTTCAAGCATTTAATGTAAAACAGAATGATTTTAGTATTTTGGCCTTGTCAGCCTTTTCATGACCTAAAAAGTAAAATTATGTCATGGTACTGTATAAATTTAGGGTTTTTACCTTCATTTTTTCATCATCTTTCACTCACTCATTAGTGAGGTCTGAAATTTGCTCCACTCTTGGAGTTCTTGGCTAAAATTGGGAGGCGCATTTAATGAAGGAAGACATTTTTGGACTTATATTGGCATTTTTGTCATTTCTCTTGGTGGAAGGTGTTACAACTAGGGTTTGCTATGTGATTTCTTGGTTAAATGTAAGTGAATTTCTGCAAAACTTCTTAAATGAATGGTTGTAGTGTTATTTTCTTGCATCTATTGTTATAATTTGTCAAATAAACCCTAGGTGACAAGCACACATTGTAGGTCCTTGTCTCATGTCCCCATCAAGGTTTTGAGCCATTTGTTGAAGAGAATAGAGCCTTGCCTTAGCAACACTCCATTCCTCTTCTTCCTGCTAGCCATTTTCCTATTTGTTGAGATAAGGAGAAAACGCATCAAGGCCTAGTTCCCCTACACCTTGGTGAGCCAATTTTCCCTAGGGTTTGCATGGTAAAGCCTTGCCATAGCAACACATTACCCACAAAACCTCTTGTCTTAATTTTATGCAATCTTTTGAGCTAGCCATTTTGCCATTTAAGCTAAGGAAGGAGGAGAGAGCACTAAGGCCTAGTTCCCCTACACCAAAGTGAGCCTCTCTCCCCTAGGGTTTCATCCTTGAGGCCTTGCCATAGCAACACCTCAAGGTCTAACCCTCTTGTCCTTGGTCTTACCACTTTCACTTGATCCTTCAACTCTTGTGTCCTCTTCTTTTGACTCCATTTACCCTAATAAGGCATTGATCTAAGGCCTCCTTTGTCTTGAGTAACTTGATCACAACTTCAATCAAACACTTTAAGCAATTACTAATCCTTCTAACCCTAGCCTAAGACTAACCCAACTAACTAATCGTTGTCGTTATCTTCTGCTATTAACATCATTGTGCAGCCATCGTTTTACTTGTGAGCAATTGAATGGTTGTTTAAGGCATTATCTAAATGAAGTGTTAATTGTTACATTGACTGCCACGTTTCTTTAGCATTTATTGAATAAGTGATATTGTGCATCATTGCTATTATATAAACATTGACTTCGTCAATATTTACTGCTCAATTGCTTATATTCAAGAAAGTCATTAATCATATGAAGTACTAACCAGCAAGCAAGTTTGCATATGCATCGTTTTATTGTTGTCTTGTTCTCGGGCAAGTGATCTTATTGGTTATTACTTCTGGGCATATTTATTGGCTATAAGCCAGGACTTTCTGATCGGGTGGTGACTTGTGAGGGGGATCATTATCACTTAGCCTTGCTAAAGCCTCTTGCCTCCTCAAAACCCCAAGTTACCGAGGACGTCTCCCCTGGGCCTTACCTCCCTAAACAAAAAGAACCCTCCCATCGAAGTGACAATGGGTGAGATTGGTTAAGTTACGCTAGTTTGATCTCTTTTCATCTATCCTTTATCCTAACTACAAACTGTGCGATAACATGTTTTAATAGGATACAAGATTAGAACGTTGATCGACCCTTTTTTCTATTAGCTGGATTATTGACATTTTTTTATGTGAACACATTTGTTCACTTGATAGTCTTCAAACTTCACAAGGATGGTCTATTGACCTTGCAGAGGACAGATGATTCCTCTGCACTTTTCCTTGGCACATTGGATTATCCAGCATTTTCAAGATTTGGGATGTGTTGGACTTACAGCCAATTCACTTCTCATGAGGGTTTGCTCTCATCAATTTTGGGTTCACATTAGTGAACACTTAGAGGTTTATCTGGCTCATTTGTTGCATTGTGAGTCTTCGAGATTAGGTATTTAGCATCCACTTTTGACTATTTTTTAGGCAGATCTTCATCAAAACTCATGAGATTTCAGACCATAGGTATTAGGTTGAAGACTTGGATATGTTATCAACATTTGCTCTAGCCTTTGTTGCCTAGCTAGCAAGTTTGCTCATAATCATTAAGTCCTAAACCACATTATATTTATCTTGGGATATATTCATTATCCTAAGTAACATACATTTATTTATGTGGACCATTAAAGATGGTTATTGGAGGAATGTACTATATATTCTATTATCATGTGAATAATAAGTTGAAACGATGATTTCAGCTTTGTGCCTTTTCACCAATTCTTGATCTTCTTGTAAATCGTGATATCTTTCACCAATTAGGCAGTAGTCCTGGCCAATAAGGAAGAACTATGTTTTTACCTTACTTTAACTGCTCCAACAACTTCTACAAATGTGTCCAAGAAAAGAATAGTACCCTCCACAAATTATTGAGTCAATGTGTGTGTTAAAGTCTAGTCATTCGCAAAATGAACATTGAGAAGTTGGTTGCCACCATGTAAAGAAATTCCTCTTATCTTCCCTTACACTCTAACAACATCCAACAAATAGCCCAAAGAATTTGTAGAAATCACATAGAGATAAGGAGCAATAGAGCAACCTTGTCGAATAATCCATTGCAAAATAATAGGATCAAAAAGTACACCATTCACACTAACCCTTGCCAAGGCCCACAAGAAAAGAGTCTCCACTAATTGATGATAGAAGGAACCAAACCCCAATCAATCCAACATGTTAAGGATGATTCTCCCAGTCATGAGCCCACTCAAGACCTTCCCAAGCAATTATAAGATTATCAATAATAAGTGTGCCCTTGATCTTCCATTGCCCCTTACAATGCATCCAACATTTAATAATAGGTTGCCTCAACCTTATAATCCTCTTCTTAAGAGGAGCATGGCTTGACCTAGCCCTCCAATTGATTTTCCCTAAGTTTAGCACACTCACACAATCTCATGAGATCGTTGATAGGGCAACCCAACACACTAGGAACTAGGTTGCTCAACTTTGCAAGATTGTCAAAGTTGATCAATTCCTAGTAAAGGCAAAGTATTTTACACTTGAGCCATTGCAACAAAAGTGATGAGTGATCAGTGTCAATCATCGCCAGGCCAAACTTATCCCTTAACAACTGCACCAAATCATCATCAATCACATAAGATCCTTTTGTTGCCAGTGCATCAATTGGCTACCTACATCATGGCAACGACAACACAACATGCCACGTTCACACATAACCTAAATGAGCTACACAATGATGGGTGAGCTAATCAAAGTGAACCAAATCAACCTAGGATGTGTCAATGATCAAGTTTGACCAAATCAACACACAACATGATCAACCTAAATTTAAGGAATAATGCAATAATCATCCTCATTCGTCATGCATAAGGTTGACCATTAGGGACTTCTTTCACTGATCATTTGATCATCCATTTCTTTTGTATAATTTGTATGATGTATACTTGTAAAATATCTCCAAGATGCATGTAGCCAACCCTCTATATTTGTACCTTTGAACGATCAACACCATAATTATCCCATACACGATAAAGCATACAACACTTCTCCACAATATTATAATCTTTGCTTGAATTTTGTACTAACTTTGTATTGGCAATTTACTATACAAATTGAGCAATTCTTTGGCATTTTTGTGCTTGGATCTTACTTGATTGCAATGTCCTCAATCTATTACTGATTTTGCATACACAGATGAGTGTAAGTATTATTTGTTAAGTGCTAGACTAAAAGGTAAGTGCCTAGTCTAAAAGGTAGGCAAGTTAGCTAGTTCCTTAAATAAGAGTATAAAAGTTGAAATGTATATACAATGAACATCAAACCAAGGGAAACAAACATGTTATAGATTACGAAAGGCATAAATCTTTTAAGTTGTTAACTATTACTTCTCAACTTGAATTTGTTATAGAACACCAAAATATATATTGTTTAGTGTTCCAGACTTAGAAGAAGCGTTACTTTTCTTCATGGTAATGATTGTTTTATATTATCAAAATTGTTACGAACAAACCCGTTCAACATTTTCTTACATCCCCAAAACAACTAGATTTGTTTCCATAGCCAAAAGGAAAACATCAACTAAAATACTAAACTAGTCCCAACCAAACTACCCTGATTAAAAGTTTGCGAGTATATACCCAGATATATTGATGTAGCAATAAAATTATTTGACAAAATATAGACTAACATACAAAAATTAAAGCCCATAATGGGCATCAACAACAAAATCCACCTAGGTTGCTAGGATCCCAACTTTTCCCCAAGAAGGATCAGTTCAATCTTTGGACATGGCAACATTTGTAAAATCAATGGAGACTTCAAGTAGGTCATGTGCAAAAGGGAGGTTGATGTATGTCGAGATGCGCACCAGGAGGTCAATGAGAGCGTCCAGGGAAGCTAACAATTCCAATTGTCTTCCTCACAACAGTTTTAGGGTTGCACAAGATTCCTTTTCCCGGTCCCTTAGTCCAAGGAGGTGCTTCCCAACCTCCAAAGCATGTTGGTCTCTGGCCTTGTTTACCTCTGAATTTTTTGAGTCGTAACCTTCTTCCACTTTTCTCATTCCAGAGCCAAGGAAGTGGTCCTGCCCATGGCCTCTACAATATCTTTGTCACACTGATTAATGTTAAATTTGACAGCATCGACAATCATTCTCCAATGAGAGGCCATGTGGGCCACCCTGAGGCTAACCAGGGAGATTTGGAGAATCAACCAATCTTGTGAGGTATTGACAAAAGCCAAGGGGAACGTACAACCTTTGTGAGTCAAACCAAAAGTCAGGACGAACGAGATGCTATATGATATTGTGAGTCTAGCCAAGGCAAAGGAAGAAGTCTTGTAAGTCTAAGACAAAAGTTAAGATGTAAGTCTAATGCAAAAGTCAGGGGGGAACGTACAACCTCTGTGAGCATAGACAGTCTAGTGCAAAAGTCAGGGGGAACGTACAACCTCTGTGAGCATAGACAAATTAGTGCAAAAGTCAGAGGGAACATACAACCTCTGTGAGCCTAGTCAAGCCTTGTGAGCCATGAGAAAAAGTCAAGGCATCTAGCAAAAGTTAGATTGAATGTACAATTCCTATGAGCTAGAAACAAACAATCTTCCTTATGCAAATAAATGTAAATGTATTGATCTAGTGCGTTGGCACGTGTAACATTATCCATCATGAAGAAATTCGAATTGCCATGTAATAAGTTGAGTTGTAAAGAGTCGAGTTGAATGTCAAGGCTAAGTTGTCAAACTCAAGTTGTAAAAGTCAAAGTTGCATGTCTAGGTCGAAGCGGTCAAAGCCAAAGTTGTCAAGTCATGCATGATGCATGACCAGTTGCATGCATGCATGTCAAGTGCATGTTGAGATGCTTCGCATGCATATCCAGTTGTATGTCCAGTTGTATGTCCAGTTGCATGTCCAGTTCTAATTCGAGTTGCATGTCCAATTCTAATTCGAGTTGAAGTCCAGTTCTAATTCTAACTAAGTGAAGTCTCAAGTCCAGTTCTAATTCGAGTTAAAGTGTGAAGTTGAGTTGTGAAACACATGCAAACTCCTGTCTAATTTGAGCTCACACTCTCTCACTCTATGTGCCTTCATATACAGAAGTCGACCCTCATTCTACACACCCTTTGTTATGCAGCGTGAGGGAGAAGAGGAAAAGGCAGCGAAAGTATTCTTGTAGCAGTGCTGGTGTATATCAGCAGAAAGAGGACAGCAAGGTTCTTGTAGCAGTGCTGGTATATATCAGCAGAAAGAGGACGGCAAGGTTCTTGCAGCAGCACTGGTATATATCAGCAGAAAGAGGACAGCAAGGTTACGCTGTATTTACAGGTCATACAGTCAGGTCAAAGTCATCTTGGCAAGCTCATTCAAGAGCAGAATTTCATGGTGGATGTTTTGTAATTGATCATACATTCTATTTGCAATAAAAGGAGATTGTTTGTTGGGGTTTTCCTCTCTATATAGGGTTTCCCCAGGGTATATGTGTTGTGAATATGCATGTTGGTAAATCTATATGGTTATTGCTGTTCAGTTTTGATTATGCATTTTGAATCATATTAAGCTAAATTCAAAGTGCCACAGAATTTAAAGAGTTAACCTCCAGATCAGAAATCAAGCTCAAATTTAACATGGTATCAAAGCTAAGGGTGTGAAAGAGCTTGTTGAAGTGCAGAAACAAGGTACACACACATCCAAGAGAGCTTGATCAGTTTCCAGCATGAGTTCCATGGAATCCTCCATTTTTGTCAGGGCCGAGGATAGGCTTGAAGGAGCTTCCAACTTCAATGTGTGGAAGATCGGGATAATGAATATCTTGCAGGAACATGATCTTGAGCAGTATGTGACATCAGTGATGGAGGAACCCACCTCTAATGCAAAAAGATCGGCCTTCAGGAAGAGTCAAGCAAAGGCCAAGTGAATCATCTTTGACTCAGTCAAAGACAGTATAATGCCAGCAATGACTTCATTAATGACTGCCAAGGAATGTATGGATACCTTGGTAAATCTTTATGAGAAAAAGGCACCAAGTCAGAAGAGGACACTTAAGCATTGAAGATGGAGAAAGGTGAATCAGTTGCATCTTTCTGTTCCAGGATAGCCCAGATCATATATCAACTATTGGTCACAGGTGTCACAGTGGATGATGATGACTTAGTGCAGGCCATATTTGATGGTCTTCCTTCTTCATGGGAGACTTTCTTATCCAGCGTAAGTGGGAGAGAGATTCAACCCACGTTTGAGAGATTATGGCATGATTGTCTCCAAGAGGAGAGTTGCACTGCTACCAGTAGCGAGCCATCCAAAGAAAAGCATTTGGCATTAGCATCAAGATTCAAGGGAAAGAAGAAAGTCACGTTCCAGAAAGGCTCTCAGAAGAAAATAAATACCAAAGGTACATTCAAAGGCAAGAATATTGATACATCTAAGATTAAATGCTTTAATTGCAATAAGTTGGGTCACTTTGCTAGAGACTGTTGATATAGGAAGAAAAATCCAAGGAAAGGGAAACATCATGCCTCAACTGTTGAGGATGATGAATCCAAAAGAAAGCAGAAAATTCCTTCTAATGAAAGAGAAAATAGAAAAGAATATTACTTGGTTTATGCTTTATCCAGTACAGTCATCACAGGGCCGAAAACTTGGTTATTAGACAGTGGTGCATCAAAGCACATGACAGGGTACAAGGAGATTCTTTCAGATTTCAAGAAGAAATCATTTGTAGAGAAAGTTGAGCTCGGGGATGACATATGTTACAAGATAGAGGGAGTAGGCTCTATCTCCTTCAGATTGGAATCTGGAGCAATGCTTCATGTTGATGAAGTATTACATGTGCCAGGGCTCAGGAAGAATCTATTATCAATTGCAACCCTTGAGGACAAGGGATATTAGGTGATCTTCAAAGACAGGAAAGCACTTCTGTGGGCTAAAGGTAGCCACCTAAGTACAGCAAAACCTATTGGGACTCGCAGAGGAGGACAGTATGTTGTGACATGACAGTTAGTCCAAGCATTAGCTCATGATTCGACTAGCTCCAGTGAGTTGAGGCACAAAAGGCTTGGACATCTTCATTACAAAGCACCTCTGGATCTGCAGAATATGGTATGTGGCATGCCCTCTATTTCTTTTAGTAAAAATGAAATTTGTAAAGGATGCATGCTTGGTAAAAATATAAAGAAAGCATTTCCTAGCAGTGATAGTAGAGCTCAAGGCATCTTAGATCTGGTTCATTCTGATGTGTGTGGTTCCATTTCACCTCCCTCTCTTAGTGGTTGCTTGTATTATGTCATTTTTATTGATGATTGCTCTAGAAAATGTTGGATCTATTTCCTTAAAGAGAAAAGTGACACATTTAATAAGTTTAAAGAATATAAAACCTTTATTGAAAAGCAGACAGGGAAACACATCAGAACACTTAGAATAGACAATGGAGGAGAGTTTGAATCTCTCCAGTTTGAGGATTTCTGCAAGGAAGCAGGAATCAAGAGACGGTTGGTCGTTCCATATAACCCTCGGCAAAATGGTGTTGCTAAGAGGAAAAACAGAACAATAAGTGAGGTCGTGGAAGCCATGATGTTTGACCAGGATCTTCCAAATTCCTTATGGGCGGAAGCTACCTCCACTACCGTGTATATTCAGAACAGATGTCCACATGTTATCTTGAAGGACAATACTCCTGAAGAGGTCTTCTCAGGGATCAAACCTGAAGTAGGGCATATAAGGATATTTAGATGTCCTGTATATATTCATGTCCCTAAGGAGAAGAGGGCAAAGATGGAACCCTCGGGCAAGAAAGGGGTTTTTGTGGGGTACAGTGAGAACTCCAAGGCTTACATGATTTATGTACCAGGTTAGAGGCAGATAGGGGTAAGTAGGGATGTGACTTTCCATGAGGAAGCTGCATTCAAGAAATCCAGAGAGCTACAACAGGAATCAGAAGCAGTTCAACCAACTTCACCCTATTTTGAAAATGAAGAGTCAGATAATCAGAGGGAGGAACCTCATGAAGGGCCAAGGAATGAGCCCCTAGAACCTGCTGAAAAGTTGGAAATAACTCTTGAAGAACCTCCAGCCAAAAGGAAGCCAGGATGGCTTAAAGAAACAGTGCAGGAAACAGAAAAGATAGTTGCTCCCAAAGGAACTTTCAGGGAAAGTAAGAGGCCTCATAGGTATGGAGGCTATGTTGCACTGATGAGCAGCATTAGTGATGTCAAGCCTTCTTCATTTGAAGAAGCAGATAAATTACAAGTGTGGAAGGATGCCATGCTTAAGGAATACAAGTTTATTCTAAAGAACAATGTATGGGACATTGTGTCGAGGCCAAAGGACAAATCAGTGGTCTCTTCCAAATGGATCTATAAGATCAAACGTGCAGTCGATGGGAGTGTGGAAAAGTTCAAAGCAATATTCGTAGCCAGAGGCTTCTCTCAGAAAGAAGGAATTGACTACGAAGAGACTTTTTCCCCTGTAGTCAAGTATACCTCCATTCAAGTTATTATTGCATTAGCTTCAGTTCTTGGTTGGAAACTACATCTGATGGATGTAAAAACAACATTCTTGAATGGAAAGATTGAACAGGAGGTCTTTGTGGAACAACCAGAGATGGTTTTGTAATGCATAACAAAGACACTCATGTACGCAAGCTAAGGAAGGCCTTCTATGGTCTTAAGCAGGCTCCTGGAGTTTGGTATGACAGGATTGATGGCTTTCTTAAAAGCCTGGGCTTTCAGAAAAGTGATGTTGATGCGAATCTGTACTTCAAGGTAACGGGGAACCAGTATGTTATATTAATCCTGTATGTTGATGATTTCTTTCTGATAGAAGATGAAGGGCTAATAGCCTGGTGTAAGAGGGAGCTAATCTCAAAATTTGAAATGAAAGACTTAGGCTTGATGCATTACTTCCTAGGATTGGAAGTGTGGCAAAGAGGCAAGATATTTTTGGCACAAGGTAAATACACAGTGGATGTGTTAAAGAGGTTTGATATGATGGATGTAAATCCATGTCTACTCCAATGATTACCAACCTAAGGAAGCTGCATGATTCTGATACAGGCTCAGATTTGGTGGATCCCACCATGTATAGGCAGCCGATTGGATCATTGATGTATATCATCCATACCAGGCCAGATATATGCTATGCGATGATTGCAATGAGTCGATTCATGGCTGAACCAAGACAGAGGCACTGGGTGGCAACAAAGCACATCTTGAGATATCTCAGAGGGACCATTACCTATGGTCTGAGATATACATCCAATGGTGGTTTGTTTCTACATGGGTATGCAGATGTGGACTGGGCAGGAAGCCCAGTGGACCGAAAAAGTACTTTCGGATATTGCTTCAGTTTAGGATCCGCTATGATCTCATGGTCAAGCAGGAAACAGGGATCCATTGCACAGAGTACAACAGAGGCTGAGTACATTGTAGCAAGTGATGCTAGCAAGGAAGCAGTATGGCTTAAAAAATTGGTGTCTGGATTGTTTGGGGATAAGCTAGAGACAACGATGGTTCAACGTGATAATCAAAGCTGCATAAAGCTGACAGAGAACCCGGTATTTCACGACAGGTCAAAGCACATCGACATGAAATACCATTACATCAGAGACATGGTCCAGAGAAAAACTGAAAAGCTACAGTACATAGCCACGAGCGAGCAGGTAGCTGATATCCTGACCAAGCCATTGCCATTGCCATTGAGACAGTTTGAGCAGCTGAGAGGCAAGCTTGGTGTGGCTGAGTATGACTCCCTTGTTGAGAGGGACTGTTAAATTTGACAACATCGGCAGTCATTCTCCAATGAGAGGCCATGTGAGCCACCCTGAGGCTAGCCAGGGAGATTTGGAGAATCAACCAATTTTGTGAGGTATTGACAAACGCCGAGAGGAACGTACAACCTCTGTGAGTCAAACCAAAAGTCAAGACGAACGAGACGCTATATGATCTTGTGAGTCTAGCCAAGGCAAAGGAAGAAATCTTGTAAGTCTAAGACAAAAGTCAAGATGTAAGTCTAATGCAAAAGTCAGGGGGAACGTACAACCTCTGTGAGCATAGACAGTCTAGTGCAAAAGTTAGGGGGAACATACAACCTCTATGAGCATAGACAAATTAGTGCAAAAGTCAGGGGGAACGTACAACCTCTGTGAGCCTAGTCAAACCTTGAGAGCTATGAGCAAAAGTCAAGGCATCTAGCAAAAGTTAGGTTGAATGTACAATTCCTATGAGCTAGAAACAAACAATCTTCCTTATGCAAATAAATGTAAATGTATTGATCTAGTGCATTGGCACGTGTAACATTATCCACCATGAAGAAATTCAAATTGCCATGTAATAAATCGAGTTGTAAAGAGTCGAGTTGAATGTCAAGGCTGAGTTGTCAAACTCAAGTTGTAAAAGTCAAAGTTGCATGTCTAGGTCGAAGCGGTCAAAGCCAAAGTTGTCAAGTCATGCATGTCATGTTGCATGTTGCATGCATGCATGATGCATGACGAGTTGCATGCATGACAAGTTGCATGCATGCATGTCAGGTGTGTGTTGAGATGCTTTGCATGCATATCCAGTTGTATGTTGAGTTGCATGTCCAGTTCTAATTCGAGTTGCATGTCCAGTTCTAATTCGAGTTGAAGTCCAGTTCTAATTCGAACCAAGTGAAGTCTCAAGTCCAATTCTAATTTGAGTTAAAGTGTAAAGTTGAGTTGTGAAACACATGCAAATTCCTGTCTAATTCGAGCTCACACTCTCCCACTCTATGCGCCTTCATATACAGAAGTCGACCCTCATTCTACACACCTTTTGTTATGCAGCGTGAGGGAGAAGGAGTAAAGGCAGCGAAAGTATTCTTGTAGCAGCGTTGGTGTATATCAGCAGAAAGAGGACAGCAAGGTTCTTGTAGCTGCGCTGGTATATATCAGCAGAAAGAGGACAGCAAGGTTCTTGTAGCAGCGCTGGTATATATCAGCAGAAAGAAGACAGCAAGGTTACGCTGTATTTACAAGTCATACAGTCAGGTCAAAGTCATCTTGGCAAGCTCATTCAAGAGCAGAATTTCATGGTGGATGTTTTGTAATTGATCATATATTCTATTTGAAATAAAAGGAGATTGTTTGCTGGGGTTTTCCTCCCTGTATAGGGTTTTCCCCAGTGTTGCAAACATCGTAATCGGCAAAATATCGCTAAGGGTCTGAAAACGAAAATATCGGCAACGGGAAAATATCGGAAAATGTCGTAAGAATGAAAAACAATGTTGTAAGAATGAAAATATCGGAAAATATATCCGACCTTGATTTTGAAGATTATATCGCCAACATCGAGATATTATCGAGATGTTGGTAACACTGGTTTTCCCAGGGTATCTGTGTTGTGAATATGCATGCTGGTAAATCTATATGGTTATTGTTGTTCAGTTTTGATTATGCATTGTGAATCATATTAAGCTAAATTCAAAGTGTTGCAGAATTTAAAGAGTTAACCTCCAGATCAGAAATCAAGCTCAAATTTAACAATGAAAATATCGGAAAATATCGCCGACCTTGATTTTGAAGATTATATCGCCAACATCAAGATATTATCGAGATGTTGGACTTTTCCCAGGGTATCTGTGTTGTGAATATGCATGTTGGTAAATCTATATGGTTATTGTTGTTCAGTTTTGATTATGCATTGTGAATCATATTAAGCTAAATTCAAAGTGTTGCAGAATTTAAAGAGTTTACCTCCAGATCAGAAATCAAGCTCAAATTTAACAATTAAGACCTTCCCTTAATCCACACATTTCCTCTAACAAGCAACAGCAACAACAACAGTGAAACATGGCTTCCACTATCCCATCAGATCCTAGAAGGGCACCAGGGATGCCAAACTAATACCAAAGAACGCTAGTAACCATAGGTGCTCCAAGCTCTTCCTCCTTCCCATTTAGGTGACTCCACGAAACCAAATTGCACTCCAAAACCAAAGAGGAATGATGAGTTATCTTCCTTCCTTGCTCTTCGTCCTTCCCATTTATGCAACTCCATAAACCCAAATTACACTCCATAGACAAAGAGGAATGACCAGTTATCTTCCTTCCTTGTTGATTAATCCCAAGTTCATCACAATTTCCCATGTTGGATGAGGCAAAACATCAAACCACACCATGGAGGTTCAAACATGGTTCGGGTTCGAGTTCGACAACGATTAGGTTCGATTCGGGTTCGAAATTTCCAATAAGGTTCGGATGAGGTTCGGCTTTAGGTTCGGCTATATATATTGAACCCTAATGAAACCTTGTCCCTGTTAGTTTTAGGGTAATTTTTCAAACAGTAGTAGAATCAAGTAGCCCCAGGACTTTTCCTGGGGTCTTATCCACCAAGGTCAGAGACCAAGGTCAGAAACCAAGGATCAACCCATGCCGTATGCATGGGTACCCTGGACTTTTCCAAAGGCCCTAGGCTTATCTAGGGGCTTTAACTGCTTGGTCATAGACCAAGAACCAACCCATGCTGTATGCATGGGTACCCTGGACTTTTCCAGAGGCCCTAGGCTTATCTAGGGGCTTTGACTGCTTGGTCATGGACCAAGAACCCCAGTGATATACTGGGGACCCTCTCAGGGGTCTTTACTGCTTGGTTATTCACCAAGAACCCCAGTCGTATACTGGGGGCCCTCGCAAGGGTCTTTTGCCATGGCATTGACTGTTTGGTCCCAGACCAAGTACCCCAGGAGTGCACTGGGGGCCCTAGATCTCGTCTAGGGTCTTAGCCATCCTCCAGGAGAATGGCTCTCGCAGCTGCTTATAAATTTAACAGTCCCAAACCTCAATAAAGTTCTCTTTCAAATTCGTTCTAAGGTTCGAATTCGGGCACACATTCGAGTTCGTTCAAGTTCGGCATTAGGTTCGGCGAACCTTGAGGTTTGTTGAATTTCGAACCTCGAGCTTCAGGTTCGACGAACCCTGTGACTTAGGTTGGCGGCAATGATCACCCATATGATAGGGAGACAGAGGTGGATAAGTAAGGGCTTTTCATCCCCCTATCCTCCACATGTATAAGACTCAACAAGTGGCAAGGGAAGGCCCCCCACCTTCGAATTCAATGACAACAAACCCCATATGGTAAATCACTTGTCCAGGAGGAACCATGATTAAAGCAAGGGAAGGGGGGATGCTCTTGTCCCCCTACTATCACTCAAAACAAACATGCCTTTAGTCAAGGTAGCTCCAATGTTTGTCATTCTATCTGCCTCCTTGTTTAGTGCTCTCTTGATGTGGAAGTAGGATACAAAATGGAATCTCCTACCCACTAAGATTGCCCTCTAAATGTGTAAACTTTTGAGGTTATTTTGAAAGTATTTACACCATTCTTGGGGTATTTCATGAGATTTGGTGTGCATGGTGTATGTTTAGCTCTTGTATGGTCCAAGATGGATTCGCACATGAGAGATAGTCCTTGATGGATTTGCACAATTGAAATAGCATGCTTAGTGGATGCTTGACCTTATATGGTTGTTGGCTTAGTGTTCTTCCGTTAAGCATTGGAGTTCTCTAGACAGTTTGATGGATGCCCTTCATTGGGGTCCCATGAAGTATCCACTTGCTTGGAAATCCCCCTACATGGAATGAAGAGGTTGTGCAACTTGAAGGAGGGCATCAAGCCTTAGTTGGCATGTGGCAATTTGGATTCTTGTTTAATGGATTGGAGGTGGCTCAAGGATGCCTACGGCTTCGTCAATATTCTTGTAGGGGCAGCTAACCCAGTGGAGAACATTGCTTGGGAGGAATAATGGAGTCCGTGGAGGCTTGTGATGGAAGGATGTGGACTTGCCTTGCATAGCTACATCACCTTGGAGCATGACACGTACTCTAGAGTCTAAAGTGTAGCATCTCACTTGTGTTGGCCTACAAGTGCTCGTTGTAGGTTGCTTGTAAGGGCAAGGTCCACATTGTATTGTTGGCCTTCCTTACCTCTCATATAAATAGAGGAAGGAGAGAGTATTTCCATTCATATATGTTCATTCACTCACTTGTATTCATTCTTGTGATGAGATGTGACCTAAAAAAGAGTGTGCACTAGCCTCTCTCTCTCTCTCTCTAGGGTTTCCTGGTCTTCTTGAAGCATCTTGGAGGTCTAGGGTTAGGGTTTATCCCTTGAAGAATGGAGATAGAGATATTGTGATAAAACCCTAGCATGGAATTGTGAAGACGAAGAGGAGGAGAGGACATCTTGCTTTGGAAGAAGTGTTGGAGTTATTCTTGCACATTGGATCTTCTTTGTTGCGAGGGTTTTGTTGATTTTCCCTAGCAAGGGCTTGGAGAGTTGGGAAGATTTGTACTAGCCTTGAGAGAAGGCTATGGTATGTACATGTACTTTATCTTGAGCATATTAATGTAGTTTCCAGTTGTCCAAAACTTGTGCAATTTCCATATTAGATTTTCAGCTATATATGTTCTTTATGCATTGTTATTTACAGCCATATATGTCTTGCTGATTTGAACTTATAAGTAAAAGGACAATTGTTAAGTGATTTGACATCTAAGTGAAGAATATAAGGGGCTGATTTTACTACTGTTGTAGTGCTGTAAAAGAGTATTTCAGCCTTGGTCATTGGCTCATATGTTGCCCTAAAAGCGCTGAAACTTATCCCTTTAGTTTGATATCTTTTCTCCTTGCATTGCCAGGAAGCTTGGGCTGTTTGGAAGTAAAACATTGTACTCTTTCCGCTGCTGTTTTGTACCTTGTTTTACAGCAGCCCTAAGGCTGAAAATTCACAGGGATAAGATCCGAGAAACCTTCTATGTTGAAGGTTAAATTTCTGTTTTGCATTGAATTTTGAATTCTGAGAAATTTCCACAAAATGATTCTAGCTACTCACAAGTCTTTCAGTGGTTTTCCCCAAAAAAGCGAGCAAATGGTAATGGATGAATCCACTATTATGGAAGCTTTATGTACACCATGGTTAAGGAGCACATTGATTCTTTGGAGTGCTGCAAGGGCCTCTGCCTCATTGTTAGAAGCAGTGCCCAGGCCCCATGCTATCTAGAAAACATTTTGTCTGTCAGGATCAAAGAGACTCCGACCCACCCCTACCACCCCAGAAGAAGGCTTATGAACATTGTCAGCAGCAAAGAAATTAATCTTGAACACTCAGTTTTGTGTTAGATGGGCTAGGCAAAGGTCAAGGGTGATTTATAGTCTAGATGGCAGCCTTAAAATAGAATAACTTTGTTAGTGGCAATAATTACACGGGAACGTCTTTTTCTTGTTCTTTTCTTAGCATAAAGAGTTACTAATGCTTGCTCACATTAATGACTACCATTAAGCTTGTTCACATTATTGGTTGTTGTTATGCAGTATGCACACTTGCATTAATGTCCCTCTCACTCATTGTACCACCACCTATATTCAGTGTTTAGTAACCTCACTCATAAGTGTCAATCATGGAGGATTATAATCTCTTTTCTCGGATTCCTCTAGTATGTAAATTGGCAATAAAAATGGCTCTTAGCTATGAGAGCAGGGAACTTTGTGAAGTGTGCTATTGCAGATAGTCTGGAAGAGAATATTTGGGCCAAGAGCAGCATCCATACTGCCTTGGATTTGACCTAAGTTGGCATCCATACCTTCTCAGGAAAGTTTCAGAGTTTATGTACTGAGGATTTGTGCAGTCAGGTGTTGCTATTTGTCGCTTCTATTAGTTTTGCTTCTGCTGCCAGTGCTGCAGAATATGTTATCAAATCTACTACTGGAAAATTGCTGGAATTTATATTGTCAGTGCTGAATCTGCTGTTACTGGTTTTTACATTAATTACTACTGGTTTTTTTCCTGTTGTTTGATGCCGTTACCACTTATCAGGTTTTCAGATTTTTCAAATTTTCAGTTACAGTTCAGATTATAATTTTGGCTCATAGCAGAACCTACATAAATTCAGAGTGATCTGAAATTGAAGTATAAGGTTGCTAAATTCTATTGTGCATTCTATCATATAAAACACAACTGGCGGTTTTATAGAAGCATTCTTTCAATCAACGTTAGAATCTACTTTGTTCGACAACTTAATTTTTTTGTTTACCAAAGAATAAATATAGCTCATTGCTCCCCCAGATGGGGTGTCAGCAAGGCCCACGTGTCCACAGGAGAGGGCGGCGCCTTCCAGCACTGCACCAGCCACGTGACTGGCGCATGCGTCGCCCCCCTCTTAAACTCTCGATGGGTGAAGGCTGCAATCAATTCTGCAAGCCCTCTACTAACTGCTCAAGCAAGCTCTCCTCTGATTCTTCATCCGGACAATGGAGGAGCGTTTATTTCCGTCACCTCTGCGCGTATGTGAACTTCCACTCCAGCTTTCATATTACGATGCCGCTCCTCGGCTGGATCAGCTTGTCTCTACTTTCCCTGCAGTGCAAACAACTCGTTTGCAGCCCTCGTCTGGTTGCTCTCCGCGCCTTCATTTTTCATCGCTGCCTTGGATATGCCTCAACTTCGTGGGAAGCCAAAGAGAGACCCCGTCTGTTACCAAAATAAAGCTAGAATGGCCATCAAGCCCCCTCCTGCCCCTGCTTCTTCGCCCAACTCCTCGCCTTCCTCCTCCGCCCAGTGATCTCAAGGCCAGAGTGGCCCTCCACCATTGTCCTCGCCCTGGGCTTGCCGTGTGGAGTGGTTTGATCTCATGGGCAATTCTTTGGGCTTTGATCCTGGCCCAATCCCGGATTTGGCCTCTTCCTCGCAACCAGCCCCGGCCCACCCGGCGAACTCACCTAAGCACTCCGTTTCCGAGCCACCTTCCCCTGGCCCCTCACCTCCTCCCTCTGTCTCAACTCCACTGGAAGACACCCCACCCCACTTGGAAGAACCACCAAGCCAACAACACTCATGCGCAAGAATTTGCAACTCAATGGCAATACTCTATGATTTGGTGTTTGCGGTCCGCAAAGATGTGGACGACCTGTGCTTCCGGCTGGAACTTCTGGACAAGCGAGGGGAGCAAATGGTTTCTATGCTCTCCATTCTGCTCAGCACCCAGCACTCTCCAAAACCGACCACTAGTGCACCAACGGCCTCAACGGCGTACATCGCTCCTACAATCCAGGCACCAGCAGCAGGTAACTGAGGGAAAAGCGACAGATCGTTTGCATGAATGCCAACATATGCACATGTGTCAGCCTGCATGGGTATTTTGTCAATCTTTTATGTTTCTAGAAGTGTCCTCCTGGGCGTCTACTACACTGTTCTATTTTTGTTTGTCAAAAGTCCATCTTTTTTATTATCTAGCTGGCCAGATAGGTCTGGACGAATCGGTTTCCCTACGGGGCGATTCAGTACATATTGTTTAAATTTTGGTGTTTTCAGTTTTTAGACACAGGCTGAATTGGTTTCCCTCCGGGGCAATTCAGCACACAGAGTACTTTGACAATCATGACGTTACTGTAATTTTTTATCTTGGAAGGTAATTTATAGACTCATACTTAAAAAAAAAAAATATATATAGCTCATTGCTCGACGGCATCAAAATCAAGAGGATGAAATCCTCCAAAATAAAAAGTCTAGCTCAGAGTAAAATGTTTTCAAGATTTAATTTTACAGAGTAAACGTTCTATTTTAAACACTCCAATAGCTGAATGTCAGTAATTACAAAATTGAAAATAACCGAAGCTTGATTCAATTTTCTCTTGGTTTTCAGTCCTCAAAAGAGATTTCCGTTGGTCTCAAAATGTTGGAGCATTCTGAATAGAGAAACAGTTATTTTAATCAGAGGAGATGAAACTTTTGACATTCTGCATAGGTAATCTTGACCAAATTTCAAAATGTGTGCAGAGAGACATTTTAATAAATTATTGTTATTCTTTAAAAGTTGTAAACTGCATCATGTTTACAGGCTCTAGTAGAAGTATAATCCATCGGTAAGCATCAAAAATAGCAAAAGTCGTAAAAATGTTCAGTAGTACCAATAAGAGAGAAACTTCAGAACACCATAAGAAAAGGAAACATTCCAAAGAAGGTAAAGTGCTATTTATGAACCCTAATGTGGCATGCGCCATTATACAATGTTGGACTTGAGCTTTGAGAATACACCCTTCAATTCCATGAAAAGCAATTAACTTGTCTAAACATATTATTTGCCTATTATTCTTGCTCGAACTTTCAGTGTACAAACAGACTTAAAAAACAGACAAGATGTTATGGTAGAAAAGATGAAATTCTACAGTTCTCTAATATAGCACTGGGTTGAATTCAATGGATTGGAGGCAGCAGTGAAGAGTTTATAGTAGTTTTGGGAAATTTGTATTGCCTGAAAACATCACTCTTATCCCCTCCAACACAATACCTTAGATGGCTTCTCATATTCGTCTGGCTTAGAGATGACACTTGCAAATATAAACTCATATTGCTAACAACATTATCTTTGAGAGGTTAGAATCCAGTGTATGAAATATCTCTACTCCTCACCCCACCTTGCCTTTCTGATTGACATAAAATTTCTGATGTGATCCATAAATTCTAAAAGAATACATGAAGAAACAATGGACTCCTACCCATCCTCTCTTTATTTAGTTCTCATGAGTAAGTTACAGATATAAATATTAAATAAGAATGAGGTTGGCACAAGTATATTGACTTGATGATTCTTTTCAGTTTGAGATCTCACACATGCTACTGATTAGCCTCCGATCCTCTTTGCTTAAACTATTTGCCAATAAATGCATTACAATTATTTAAGAGATATGACTAATAATTATAGGAGGTCATCGAAAACAAGAATAATATATCCCTAGTTTAAATCCGGCTGGTACATGCCTGTGGCACATACTTTTCATGGAAAGTGCTTTATTTATTAACTTGAAGCAACATTAATTGGGGAATATATCAACTGAATTTTTAATATAATTCTAGAACTTGAAAGTATGCATGCAAACAAGCAAAGGGATGTGTGAATCGATATATAAACAGGTGGCCTCACTCTATATATTTAG
Organism: Picea abies; assembly: GCA_900067695.1. NCBI lineage: Eukaryota > Viridiplantae > Streptophyta > Pinopsida > Pinales > Pinaceae > Picea > Picea abies. The sequence goes on from CBVK0100043959.1 coordinate 21,551, forward strand.
ATATAGTATATATAGAGATATAGAGACATAAGCCCGGTGGGTTAGCTCGAATGGATGAGAGCTGTGAATAGCAAGCAGGAGGTCTCGGGATCAAGTCCCCAGGCTGGCTGCATCTGCCTCTGTGGGCTCACTCAATGTCCCTGCTGGATCAGGGTACAATAGTCTACATGACCTGCTTTACACTGGGTATCATCCTTAGAATGAGGGGAAGTGCCTGGGGTTTCCCAGGGATGTATTTTTCAAAGAAAAAAAAAGAGATATAGAGATAAAATTACCATGTGTGCAAAGAGAGAGTAAAGGGAAGGAAAAAATTACATTCCAGTAAATCATAGGTTCTGAAGGCCACATGCATATTGTGATAAAACTGTAGCATTTATCATCAAAAATTACATGGAAAGGTGACATAAGCAAATAAAAGTGCAGTTATGATTTATGACCACATCAAAATTCAACACTATGAGTAGGATTGAGAATCTGTAATGTAGAACTAACCATGAACACTCGAGACAGACTCCTGCCTCCAAAAACCAAGTTTTCTCTGCAAATACAGCCATGGAAAAATGGTTATTACAGTGAACAGACAAAAATTAGTCTTGTCTAATGATATTTGACATTGAAACTGATAGCTACTACAGCCTTTCAACTTACATCGAGAGACTTAATCCAAGAGTTAAGGCAAGACCATCAGAGGACAGAAATGAATAAGAGGCACAATCAAGCCTGAAGTGAAGACTATATAGTATGAAAGGATATTCTATCAAAAGAGAAAAGCAATGGGAAAAGGACAACATGCTTATTTAGAGATATTCTCTTTGTTCCAACATCTTCTGAGTCATTACGAAGTTTGACAAGCCTCAAAATTCATGCACATCCAATTGCAGTAATCTATCGATTAAAAAAGCCATTAGGGAGAAATGTATGTAACTTTCATCGTAATATACACAACAACATATGATGATAATTTAATCAATGTTATTAGAAAACACACCTCTGTAGGGAAACAAACTTCTTCAGAGCGGAACGATAAAGAAACCGATGAGCCATAAAATGGCGGAGGAACCTTCTGCTCCATGATCTCAAATGACATTCTGCAAATCTATTTCAAATCCACCTCTTGTGGGGGCGGGATAATCCCATAATCAAATCATTTCCCGTCTCATACTCTACATTTATACGTACATGTGACTGTATTTTAATAGCTGATTTATGAATATGTCCACTCCATTCTTGTTAAAACTGTCCATACATAAATAATCTGACAGACAAATCATTCAATCATATCCAAGCAGCAGAATAACCCCCTCATTGTACACTAACTTTCTTGTTATTCGCAAACTCCCCCATTGTGTGAGTCAATTCGATCTGTTCAAGCTATGAACTACCTGTGTTTCAAGTCCAGCAATAGCCAAAGTCAGATCCACGCATCCATTTTATAAGAATGTAAAATGTTTTGCTAAGAAAACCAGCAAGACAATCCAACAGGTAGGGATGCTTTTGATCTATCAATGAACTTGCAATATGTTGATAAATCATGTTTTCAAAATCCAACCAGTTTTGCACATAAAAAAGTTGCCTTATCTTTCCACATGCAGAGACAAAAGCTCTGTCAACAAGTTCGCCCATCTCATGGCAATAATTACTTACCAGCAAGCAGCTTAAATACCAACAAGATTAGTTCCAAATGAAAAATATTTTTATGCAATCTATTAATGGAATCAATCCATAGCAGGTAAGTAATTAGTATGCAGAAAATACATGAGAATTCTGAGAACCTTCCGTACCCTTCAAAAATACTTTGAGCAGCATGTTGCTAAATAATAAATTTTCTCCATGATTTGAACTTATACTAGTGGATCATAAATTTATAATCCAATGAACATCATAATTTTCATCAAATACTTGCAACTTATCTGAAAAGCTTGACTTAAGATTGTAAGCATCAGTATAATTACAGTAATTTCCCATGTGACAGAAAAGAGAAGTCGAAAATACTGCGCTATGCAAAAAGGTAATAATTTAATGAACCGTGTGTACAGAAAAGAACTGTCACTACAATCTTAAAGTCTCTCAACTGGTAAGCAAGATATTTGCTTGAAAATTAGTTCTACAAAACGAACAAGCTTCACACAAACAAAAAAAAAAAATAGCATACACAGAATTACCTGCAAACCAGAATTCAAAATAAAGTAAAGCATTCAAATGAAGCAAGATTAGAATGCGCAAAACACATTGTGAACATGAACTATGAAATTTTCCTTTCGACATATGCAGATAAACAGGTGCATAAGATCCGCTACAGACTGACAGACAAAATACAGAGTTTGATTGACTAACTTCTACCAGATCAAAACAATATACAGGTCAAAAATTCTCCAAAGCTGCTCGGCAGGTATTTAAAAAAGGAAAAAATGAACCGAGGTCCTTCTAAGTCGTTTGGTATCCTCAACAGAATTCGCTAACAGTGAGAGTGAAAAATAAACGGCTAAAAAAAGATAGAAATTAGCATAATTTAACTGGGCAGCAGATAGCGATTCAGAATCCGGCAACGAAGTAAAAATCTGTAAAGCTAGCAGCACAGCAGCTAGTAACTGTTTAACGGAAAGACACATAATTGTAAACAAAAAGAGAACAGGAACGGTTAAAAAAAAAACGAAATTACTTTGCAAACGCAAACAAAACATTCTTTCACGCTAAAAAGACGAATGAAAGGCAGTGATGTGAGTTTTAAGCATAGAAACCTGAAGCGTGGAAATTGACAAGAAAATAAAAATAAAATAACATTAAAATTAAAAAACAAACGAAAAATGAAGATACATATGACAAAACTGCAGCATTCGGGGAAAAATAAAAATGAAGCCTAAATTGTGAAAAATAAATATGGACATCGGATATTTACCGTCTAATCTAGCAAACGAAATCGAAAACGAAACATAAGATGCATTCTGTACAAAATAAAATGGAAAACTAAATTTGTAAAATAAATAAAAATCATATCGACATTCGGATATTTACGACCACAGAGAGCAGAGACAAATGAAATTGAAAACCGTCAATAGAAGGGCCTGCTATCAAACCTTCTGTGAATCGCCCTTGCAAAACATAGATCGGAGCAGAAAATACAGTGAGGAAGCCGCAGAGGCCAAATTGTATGCAGAAAGGCAGAGTTTTGTATAATGTACACTGTTTCTTGGCAGAAATATAAACGACGAAAATGAAGTACGGGAATTGTATAAAGAATGGATTGCGGCACAAGGCATGGAGAGAGAGCGGTGTTGGGAAGCGTGTACCTCGATTTTTCCAACGCCGCAAGCAAACTCGAACTCGAGACCTCCGCCCGAAGAAAGGAGCGACGATGATGAGAGTGATCATCCGCAGCGGGTAGCCGCGTCCACTGTTGCTTCCTTGCTAGCTTCCCTTTACTTTCTCATGCCTTCTAACATAATAAAAACAAACGTCCGACGAGACTCGATCCGTGGGCGGGCGCGTCAAACCCTCGCTCGCAGTGCGAAGCAAGGGTTTGAAGTGGATAAATGACCACGATGAAGATGCGCAGGAGACAAACCTCGCAGATTTACCCAGGATCAAAGGCGAGTTAAAAACAAAGAAATTACCGCGGATCCGCATACGATGGGTGTTTGCGAGACGGTAACAAATTGCCTGGCAAAATCCCTTGCCCCGTCGCTCCCTCTCTGTGCTCATTTTCGCTCTTGTTTTTTTTCCATTAATTAATTAAATAAATAATAATAATAAATATATATAGCCAATCCAGAGCGCCGTTTAAGTCGGAGCCCAGGCATCCATGACGCATGCAGCCTATCATTTTATGTATGTATGGTTATGCATCCGATCTTCTTCGGATGACGTCATCATGGCCAGATCATTAATGGCCTGCACAAAATACGACGCCTGATAAGCTCGATGGATTTCTGTTCGGGTTGTGGTCTCTTCTATGTACACGTCACGTCAGATATATGCCTACGTGTATATTTCTGAATATAATAAATGTCTCGATAATGTGATAAGATTGATTGTTTTTATTTTGCTGCGAGATAAACATCGGAAAAGGACACATGGACAGAATGGGATGCAATTCAACTTTAATTATTGACATTTATAAGTATTTTTCGTTTGGTAGTAGGATAATGTCAATGTCACTCTAGGAGGTTTACTGCCTACCTTATACCTTTACCTGTACCTTACTACTTACTACTAATGGAGATGGGTCCAAAGTGGGGTCGCTTTTGTGTTAACTTCTTGTTAAATTGATTGCAAATTGCAGAGGATTTTCTTTTTTCGCTTATATAAATGAAGTAGTTATAAGTAAATGAAGTAGTTATAAGGGAGTAGAGGTATCAATACAAGGGTTGATTGATTACTAAATATATTTTTATATTCTAATATATTTTTATATATTTTAATATTTTGTTTTGAAAAGTGTAAAGAAAAAAATAAATATGATTAAGATAAAATTAAAATGGGTGTTGGTCAATTCTTAAAATTTTGTGGGATGAAAGAGTGTGTCACTTTTGTGACATTAAGAAAGTTGAAGATGGTGAGTATTTTCTCTTAGATTGTCCAACCTATACCCAAATTAAATCTAATTTTCAAAATATTTGTCATAGTACCAACATTCCTAGTCTCTTAATTCAATAAAACAAAACTATGGTGGTCTTGGAAATCCTAAAAAAACACAAGTAATCACTTACCCTCTTAAGGTTTGTTAGACCAATTCTTGACGTTAATAATCTTCATCATCATCAAAAATATTTAATAAAATAATTAACTAGCACAGTCGCAAAGTGGCTGGTGTTGTGGCTGGTGAACGTCGAAAGTTATCTGGACGGACAACACTCTGGTGAAGTGAAACGCACGGACAGTTAAAACGCACATAGAGCTGAGGAAATCCAAAAGTTAATCTTAAATGTGGTAATTCCAAAGGTTAATCAGTTAAACGTGGCAATCATGTGGTGGTACAGTAGTTTCTTAATATGACTAGGTAAATGTTAAAAAGTAAACAGGTTAACTGATGCATTCAAAAATACAAGGAAGTTATGAAGAGTAAATCGCATTCATTGATTTGGGAGGACGACTAAGAATATTCCAGCGTTTTTAATTGTTAGCTATCAGATTAGAATTTTAGATTAAAAGGTGATTAATTGTGCCCATCTCCAATAGGTATACGCCTTTCGACGTAAATATGTGTAATAATTATACATCTAAAATTTGTGTTTATTATCTAAATATTTCTTTATATATTTATAAATAAAATTATATATCCAAAATTTATGTCTATAAATAAATAAATATATTTATTAGATTCTAAGTATGTAAGTTTTCACAATTTATCATAATACTATAAAACTTTATTTATAAAACTATGTTATAATTATTACATCTTATTTATAATTATAATTATAAAACTTCTCTTAAACTCTACACTTAAAGAGAGGGAGACTCTCCTCTATGAACTCTACACTTAAGAAAGGGATACCTTACCCTTTGTGATTTAAAAGTTTCCTTTAAAATCTATATTAATTTGTATTAAGAATAGATATGTGAAATATATATATATATATATATAAAATTTGTGCAATATACAAATGCAAGAAGGTGTCCATGAATACACATCTTCACTGTTAAGGAGAATGGATAGTGAGGGATAAGGGTGTTGGGTTAAAGGTGTGTATTTGTTTGAGTTGGATTTAATTAGTCTCAAGTAGTTCATTATTTGTGTTATATTGTGGTTTTTAACACATTATTAACGGATTTTATCAATTTTGAAGTTGGTTTTTAGGTGGAAGATTTTGAGTTTAAGTGATAGTGTCTTGCCTTAGTATGGTACTAACATCTTAGTAGTTTTTGTGTTATGCTTTGCGGGTCATCTTTGGCTTATGGTTGTTATATATGTCATGTGCAAACTATCTTACCATAGTGGCATGTCCCCATGTTGAGATTTAGTTCCACGTTAATACTCTCATTTTAATTATATATGTGTTTGTTGGGTGTGTGTATCCTACATGCATAAAAATTGTGATACAAGCATGGCTTTAATGCATTCTCCACACCAAAAATTAGCTTTATGATGCAAGTCCTTGTGGGTTATCTTTGACATGTGGTTATCATCTATATAATGTTCCAAGTTATCTAACTACAATAACATATCCCTAAATTATCATTTGTTAAAATCATAAACTCGTTTTTTTTGGTATTACAATTCACCAAAATATTTCGAAATTTAAATTTAAATTATGTTTTTTTTTTTTTGTGAGTGTAGGAATCTATATTACTGAAAAGATTATGATACAAAAGGTGGGCCTCCAGGTCTGTCTAGAAGGAAACCAGACCAGGGGGTCCCTAGTTGCGCAAGTTGAAAATAATGAGGGATGGTTCGGATCTGCCACCAAGGGAAACCAGACCAGACCTTCCATGTTCAGTTGGAGAAAAAACATATACATAAAAGAAGAGACTAATACATCCTCCTAAACCAAAGCGTGAAGGATATCTTAACTAACCTAACAAATCCTGGCATTACTGCCTATAGACTACCAAATCATTAATCCGGAAATATGAAGTGTTTATGCACCTGGGGGTGCTCCTTCCCGCCATATGTCTGGCTCTTGTTATCTTCCTTCTATGAGGTTGTGCGAGTCTTCCTAATTTGAGTTGGCGCACCGTGTCCATCAGCAGGTGTGATGTCCATGTGATGGACATAGCGTAGGTAGAGGTGGAACTTGGCTGTCAATCTCTCCAGCTTGCATTTATGTTCCTTCTCTACCTCTACTAGCAGTTTGGTGATAGTTTTCAGACTGCTGACATGACGCATGATCTCGTCCGGCATTGTCTTGTTTTCCCTGTTATCCTCCTGCCTCGCTTCTTCCCTTTCTGAAATCACTTTTTCAATCATCATCTTAGTTAGCCACGCCATCTCCACTGTTTTGTGGAAGAGGGTTTCCCTAGGTTGTGTGGCCCCCGGATCAATTACCCAGTCCACTTCCTCTACCAATACATCAAGTGCTTTACCTTTGCGCTTATTCTTTAATTCCTTTTCCCACCGGGTGATGGTTGCTTTCCCCTTTGATGCAACCAGAGTTTGGAAGGTGCCCTACGCATCTTTCGCAGCCTGTTCCATTCTTGTTAGCCTCTACGGACTATTCGGGACTTCCTTCCTAGGGGGGTTCCTTTTCCTATGTGTTTACTTTGGTCACGCCATCCCACTTTGTCTGTCGCAACTCTTATTCTAGTTACTCGACCTGTGTCTCACTTCCCAAGTATTCTCCTTTTCCCTCCCCTTGCCTCTGTAATAATCCCTATTGTTGTGCTCCTTCTGATTATGTATATTTATGTTGTCCCTCTTCTTAATGACCTTTCCCCGCTGCGAACTCATCCTTTCAATCTTGGTTTGCTCGTGGTGATGAGCGCTTCCGTCAATTTCATGTTAAGGCTTGTATGATCATGATGGGTCGTCCTTTTCCCCTGTGCGGTCACTGCCCTTGCTCGCTTGTGATCTGATTGTGCTACTCTCCATACCTGTACTTGTCCTGGTGGATCAATCCTTGTTATTATCAACCCCTCATGCCTTACCTCCTTTGTTGCATGTGACTTGTTGCCTGGCCTTTCACTCGTGCTTTCACCACACCTCTTACTGGTGTAATGGCCTTGCTTTTGGTCGTCCATTTGTTGCTTATTGTGATCTTGCATGATAATTGGTGGCAGAGTTTTAGGCAATCCTATCCTGCCCGAGGCCCGTGTACCTTCCATGAGGCCTTGCCATGTCCTCCTCGATGTGACCTTCCATGCTTAAATTGCCTTCACGATCTTTTGCCACAAGGTGGTTGCAATCTGTTCTAAGTTACCCCTCCAGAATGTTGATTCAGGTGTTGTCTAGTTCTGGGCCTTCCTTGTCGACCCCCTTGTTGGGTGAGATCGGAAGAG
>CBVK0100043960.1:0-29460 GCA_900067695.1 Picea abies
TGTTGAAATAATGTAACTGCGAAGAGCATTCTTATTATTATTTTATTATTGGATTAAATCCCCATTGTGGATTAATCAAGTCATTATTATTATTATTATTGTTGGATTAATCCCCATTGAGGATTAATCATGTCGGTAATTGTATAAGGACCAAATCCCCTTTTGCGNNTTGGTCATCAGACAATTACAAAGTGCAGAATAAGAAGTCGGCCCCAGCAGTTATAATGGAAGGGATAGAATTAATTAAAGGTGGGTTTACCCACCCAGAGTGAGAGGTCGGCCCTGCCAGATGGTGACTCTTCACATGTGCCAGATTGATATAAATAAGAGGCTAGCGCCTCACTTGTTACACACACTCACTTGCTCATTCTCTTATGAGGCAAGCTGCAATTAGAAGTTGGAGAGAGGAGAAGAAGAGTGGTGCATCTCTTCGGGAGGACTTTCTGTATTGGTTTGAGTTATCTCTTGGACATTGTATAAGCCATTTATGATAAGGAAGTTTTTGTTGGGTTTTCTTCCCCTAGAGGGTTTCCCGGGATAAATGTTGTGTCTCTTATGAATGTGTATTTATCAGTGATCTTGTTCTTATTATGCTCTTATCTTATGAAATGCAAGGAACTATAATAATGGCATAAACATTAACAGTTGCCATGTATTCAACTTTTGTAGTTGAAAGTATCACTACAACCTGTCTTTTTCTCATCCAATTAATTGCTCCTCCAAACAAGTTAAACACATACCCATTTGTAGATCTCCTATGATCCAGATCTCCAGCTCAGTTTGCATCCATAAAGCCATGTATGTCCAACACTTTGTCCAATCCTTATCTTCCTTGGTAGCACAATCCATAGCTAGCAGTGTCGCGCAAATACCTAAAAACCCTTTTTATCGTTGTCCAATGCTCTTTCCCTGGTTTTGACATATACATGCTCAAAACTACCACTGCATGTGCAATGTCTGGTCTAGTACAAACCATTGCATACATCAAAATGACAACTGCACTCACATATGGAACATGAGACATGTCCTCCTCCTCCTCCTCTTCCTATGTCTTGGGACACTAATCCGCAGATAACTTTACACCAACAGGAGTAGGGACCTTGACCAGTTTATATTCCTACATATTAAACCTCTGCAATATTGTCTCAACATATTTTCTCTGATTTAACCAGAGTTTCTTCTTTTTTCGATTTCTTTTAATTTCCATGCCCAAAATGAAATTTGAAGCAATGAAATCCTTCATGTCAAATTTAGAGGACAACTGAGTTTTCACATCCTGGATAATCTCCTTGTTGTATCCTATCAGCAACATGTCATTCACATACAAGACCAAATAAATCAAATAATCACCAACTAATTTAAAATACACACAGTGATCCTCTTTGCTTCTTTTGAAGCCAAGTCCCAGCATATCAGTATCAAATTTTTTATACCACATCCTTGGTGATTGTTTTAAACCATACAAGGAATTTTTTAGCTTACATATCAATTTCCCTTCACAGTAAAGCCTTTTGGCTGCTTCATATAGATTTCTTCTTCTAGATCCCCATATAGGAATGTTGTCTTCACATCCATCTGTTCTACTTCAAAATCAAATGCAACAACAACAGATAACAAAAATCTTATAGAAGTTAACTTGGCAATAGGACAAAAAATCTCACCAAAATCAATTCCCTCAACCTGGGAATAACCCTTTGCTAATAACCGAGCTTTGTATTTCTCCACTTTGCCTTCTGCATTCAACTTCTTTTTAATACCCATTTGCTACCAATGGGATTTCTTCTAGTCGACAACTCCATTAGATCCCAAGCCTCATTCTTATCCAAGGCTATCATTTCTTCATCCGTGGCTTTTTTCTAGAGCTTTCCATCCTCTGAATCCACTGCCTCCCCGACAGTTCTAGGACCATCATTAGTAATAGACAAAGAAAAATTTGAACGGAAATCAAATGGAGTATACCTTTCTGGTAACCTTCTTTCTTGAACCGATCTTCTCAATATTGGATTATGAGGATCTCTTCTTCTTCTTATTCATGTTCTTATGTAGATTCTGATTTATCATCCTTTAAATCAAACTCTATTTTCTCTGGCTCTTCCTTACTTGGTAGGACTTCATGTTTAACAACATCCATCATTTCTTTAAATACCACATCTCAACTATCCACAACCTTCTTAGTTTCTGGGTTCCAAAGCTTATAACCTTTGAGACCATCTTTATACCCAATAAAGATACATTCTTCAGCCTTCTTATCTAGATTACTCATGTTTTCCTTTGGAACATGAACATAAGCCTCCTTCTGGAAGAACATGAACTTTAACTATTGGAAAAACAAAAAGAAATCAATATAAGGATAATGTACACTAAATATTTCTCTCAAGGACATCACTGTTGGAAACATACCAATGAATTTCCCATGTGGTCACATGCACATGCATGCATCTATATTAGGAATGTGCATGCATGCACTCTTTGATGTATAGATTGTGTAACTGGTGGATCTAATTATAATCAATTAGTCTAACCATTTGAGAGATGATATATATATGAGCATACCCATAGAGGTGAGAGTGCAATGTGTGAAAAGTGTGTGGCCAAGACACAATACTGTGAACAGTGTGTATGTGAGGAGAGTATGGTTGTATGCCTATGTTGTCTATTGTAATTCTCCCTTGAATAATAAGAGTATTGACTATCATTGTCCCATGGTTTTTTCCCACATTGGGTTTCCACATAAATAACTATGTCAATTGTGTGATTAATGTTGTGTTTGGTTTGTTGTTCTCAGTTTTATGCTCAGTTTATGCTTGTTAGGATATTTAGACACTTACGAATTAGTTAAGATCTACTTGCTATAATGTGTCGTTAGGTAAAAGTGTGTTTCTTAGTGTGTTTCTTTAGTATTCATTTGTAGTTAGGAAATCCAACGGTCACGATATGTTCCCAACATAGAGTGATCTGACGGTTCATACTCTCCCCGATCTTAACGACCATTGATCTATAGATTAACACCCAATTTCTCCATGATCTCTATTTAAAGAGCATGGAGGGTCATTTTCCGATGATCGATTGTGAGAAAATATCTTGTAAAATCTCTCTGTAATCTTTTTCTTTTTCATTAATAAACTGCTCCAAGTGGTCACGTTGGTTGGGGTCGTGGATGTTTCCTCATAGGGGTTTTACAACATGAAAACATCGGTGTGTTGATATTTGATCTGGTTATGTGAGTAGTTACTGAAGGTTTTCATCCTCTGTTGGAATACCTATGTTTTCAAACATGGTATCAAAGCCTGTTTGAAGACCCGCTCCTATTGTAGATCAAGATCGTGAAGTCAAGTTGCCTCATCTCCATTTTCTATCATTTTCGTACATTTATGGGATGAGAGGACTGTTCCATTGCGTCTGGAGCATTCATTTCATTGAGGAATACTTTTCATTTCACTCGAAAAGGTTTTCGTTTTCCCAAGATACAGCCACTACAGTCAAATCTGGAGGTATAAAGCTTGAATACACATTTTTTAAATTTTTGCAGAGTAGTATTTTGGTTTTATTTCGATTTTGTATTATTTATTTCAGGGTTGCTACTCTTTTAGATCTGCATATGCTCTTTTCCCCGTGCCCTATGCGATCTCGACAAATTAGAAACAGATAGGAAAAGGTGCATCTTCCAGATAAGCTAACTAAGATCTAACCCTTGTTGTCATCGAGAAGCGGAATTTTTTTCTTCTGTGAAAAGAGTTTTTTTAAGCATGCTCTCCAAGGCCATCTTCCACAACAACAACAACAACACCCCCAATCCTCCTTCTAAACATTATAATATGTTTTGCTAGACCATTTGGTTAAAATTTTCCTTATTAAGTAAGAGGTCTTGAGCTCAAGTCTCTCTTTTGTTACCTTTTTTGAAAAAGTTCATGCTAAAATTATAAAGTGTATTTCACTTCAAGTATAAAAGTGAATCACTATAAGTAGCTTCAATATTTTATTTTAGGGTTATTTATTTTGCATGGATATTTTATGTTAAGTAACTTCATTGTAAAAGTTATCCCCACTTCTCTTTATAAAAGTGGGTCACTTCATAAAGCAACTTACACTATCACGTGGTCATTTGGTTACCATTTATGCCTTTTTTTTTAAAGGGCATAACTCTCACATCCAAAGTCTGTTTTCAGTGTCGTTTTTTTTAAAACCGCATAACTTTTCGAGATCTTTCCATCCAGATCATCAGTTTCAGGTTTTAAATCCATATTATCTGCATATTTAATATGGCTTCTAAAAGTAATGTTTTGCTTACCAGCATCAACTACTTCCAATGGAAATCTCATATGGAAGATTTACTAAGAAGTAAAGGTTTGTACCAGATTACCTTGGGAAAGGAAAAAGAACCCACTGATGACGATAAGAAAGACAAATGGTCTAATAGGAGTGGTGAAGCACGTGGACTAATCGGAATGTCCATCTCTCCTGATTTAAGGTTCCACCTTAAAGAAATTGATGACCCCGAAGAAGCTTGGGAAAAGATTGAATCTGTGTTTGGAAAACTCAATATTATTTGAGCACAACAGTTAGAAAATCAAGTACTGGCCTTGATTCCAAGTGATTTTTCTTTCCTTGGAGACTATCTATCTAAGTTTAAAACACTCAGAATTTTATGTGAAGAATGTAAGATAGCAATGGAGGAAGAGCGTTGCATCTATCTTATTCTTTTCTAAGCTAGGTAGTGCATATTCTGTGTTTGTATCTACCTTTTATGCCATGAGAGAGGCTCTAGGGAAATCTTATCAAAAACCCATTCTTGAGTCTTTTTGTGTTGCTCTGATTAGAGAGGAAGATAAGTTTCTACAACTTGGAGTGATCAACATTGCAGGTACCTCCAACAAACCTTAGTTGCCCAGCAGAAAGATAAACCCAAGTATCCCAAGAAGCAACATCCTCGCTACAACAACAAGCAACATAAGGTTCCCAAACTTGCTCAGACAACTTCAGCTCCTAATGGTGACAAAGGAGTAAAATATGAAAATAAGAAGACTATCAGACATTGCAACTTTTGTGATAAAGATGGTCATGATGAGTCTAAATGTTTCAAGAAGATGGAAGCTTTAGAAGCAGTGATGAAGAAGCATAACATCAGTATTAATTCTTCTTCTTCTTCTTCTTCTCATGGACATGCACTTTCCACTTCTGGTTTCTCATTCAACACAACTTCTACTTCTTCTTCTGATGAGTGGCTTATTGATTTATGAGCATCTTATCATATGGCTAAGGATAAAGCCATATTTTCTTCTCTAAATGAATGTAACACCAAGAAAATATTTGTTGGTGATGATAGATCTCTTAGTGTTGTAGGATCTGGAACAGTTCAAGTAGATAATGATCATTTCAATGATGTATTATGTGTTCCAAGGCTTTCTTGTAACCTTCTATCAGTATATCAAATCACTCATTCAGGTGAAGGTAAAACCGTAGAGTTTTCACCTCGACAAGTTATAATCAAGGATCTAAAATATCCTAAGCATGTTCTTGCAACTGGAATTGCTGATGATATTACTAGGTTGTACAAGTTTGACAACTTTGGGTCATCATATTTTTCATCAGTTTTTGTTGCTCATAGCGATGACTTGAGAAAACTTTGGCATGAGCAGTTTGGTCATCTAAGTTATCACTCATTGTAGCAACTATGTAATCAACAGATGGTGACTGGTCTTCCTCTTGTTTCATGTAGAGATGGTGTTTGTGTCGATTGTGTTCTCAGCAGACATCATCGGGACAATTTTGACAAACGTTCCTCTTGGCACGCTTCGGGCCCTTTGCAACTTGTTCACAGTGATTTGTGTGGTCCATTTTATTCTCTTTCTTTTTTTGGGTGCAAGTATTTCTTAACTTTCATTGATGATTTTTCCAGACGTACTTGGGTTTACTTCTTAAAACTTAGGAGCGAAGTTTTTGACAAGTTTTTGGCCTACAAGGCCCTTGTAGAAAAACAATCTGGACATCAAATTCAAAAGTTAAGAACAGATAATGGAGGCGAATACGTGAACAATAATTTTACAAGTTATTACACTACACAAGGCATCCAAATGAAACACATTGTTCCATATACACCACAAAAANNNTCCAATCTAAGGGATTAAGTTTAAAGTATTGGGTGGAAGCAATCAACTGTGAAAATTACATAGTCAATCACACTCCCACAAAGGCTCTTAAAAATATAACACCGGAAGAGGCTTGGACTAAAATTAAACCATATGTAAGTCACTTTTGTGTATTTGGCAGTATAGCATGGGCTCACATTTCTGATGAGAAAAGGAAAGCATTGCACCCTAAAAGTGAGAAGTGTATATTTGTTGGTTATTTTGAAGATGTCAAAGGTTATGGACTTCTTCAAGCACATTGTAATGAAATTATTATTAGAAGAGATGTTAAATTTGATGAAAATCTCTTGGCCTGCGAGCCTAATTCGACGATTGTGCCTTCTTCAGCCTACGAGCCATCTTTGGCATTTGTGCCTTCTTCTGTTCCTATTCTGGTTTCTTCTTCAGATGATGACAATGAGGATGGAAATCCACCTCTGCCTTCTCACCTTACTCCAGTTGATTCCTTTGAATCTAAAACAACACCAGTTCCACCGCTTCCTAGATGGGTCCCTTCAACACGAGAAGCAATTGGTGGTCTTGTTGGTGATCCTTCAGATCAGCGTCGAACACATTCACAGTTCTAGCAAGCCTCTTCTCTTTTGGATAAAGTTTCAAAGACTCGTGATCCAGAGACATTTGCAGAAGCTTCAGGTCATCCATATTGGGATACAACAATGAATGAAGAGTATCATTCTTTAATGGAAAACGATACTTGGGATCTTATAACTCTTCCAAAAGGAAGAAAACTTGTCAGATGTAAGTGGGTCTACATAACTAAGTATGCATCAGATGGAAGTGTTGAAAGACAAAAGGCTCGGTTAGTTGCCAAAGGATTTTCCCAAGTTGAAGGAATTTACTATAATGAAACCTTTGCCTCTGTAGCCAAAATGAATTCCATCCACCTTGTTCTTTCCCTTGCTTCCTCACATAAATGGGAGGTCCATCAGATGGATGTTAAATATGTCTTCTTGCATATCGATTTGAAAGAAGAAATCTACATGGAACAACCTCTCGGCTATGTCCAGAATGACTCTACCATTGTTTATCACCTTAAGAAATCTCTTTATGGTCTTAAGCAAGCTCCCCAAGCTTGGTATGCCAAAATGGGTAGCTTTCTTATTGACACTGGATTCTCTAGATGCCATTCTAATCCTAATGTATATACCAAGGAAGTAGGAAGCCATCTCATGATCCTTTTCCTTTATGTTGATGACCTTATCCTTACTGGTAGTGACTCAAAACTTTTAAAGCATGTTAAAACCAACCTTAAGATGAAATTTGAAATGACAGACTTAGGTTTTTTGCACTATTTCCTTGGCCTCCAAGTTTTGCAAACCAATGAAGGAATTTTTCTTTCCCATACTAAGTATGCTTGTGACCTTCTTCATCACTTTCACATGGATGATTGTAAACCAACCCCTTCTCCCTTCCAGTCTGGAGTCAAGCTTACGCCACCTTTACTTCTCCTGAAGTTGATGCCACACTGTACCATCAGTTAGATGGTAGCCTCTTATACTTGACTCATACCCATCCTAATCTTTCCTTTGTTGTTGGTCTTGTTGCCCGGTATATGCAAACACCCCATGAAAGCCATTGGAAATCATCTAAAAGGATACTTTGCTATGTTTGTGGTACAGTTCAATTCGAGATACATTATAGTTCAGGGGGGACTCCTTTATTGGTTGGTTTCACTAATTCAGATTGGGCCTGCAACCATGATGATCAAAAGTCTACTGCAGGTTATGTTTTCAGCCTTGGTTCAGGACCTGTCACTTGTGCCTATAAGAAGCAATAGGTTATTGCACTTTCTTTAGCAAAAGAAGAGTATCGAGTAGTGGTAAATGCAAGTTAGGAAGCCTTGTGGCTTCGACAGACCCTTTCAGAGTTTGGATTCGAGCAGCAGCATCCGACTAGCCTTTGGTGCGACAATCAAAGTGCCATCAAGCTCGTCAAATACCCAGTTCAACATCAGTGCAACAAGCACATCAATCTACACATGCACTTCATCAGAAAACTCATTCATGATCAAGTTATTGAAGTGCTCTTTTACCCTACAGAAGATCAAGTTGCAAACATTTTCACAAAGTCTCTTACAGAAGAGAAGTTTTCAAAAATTCGATCTATGTTAGGAGTTCATGAAGTTATCATTAAGGGGGGATAGGCTCTAATGCCTCCTTCCTTCCCCTATTGTGTCAACATTGTAAATCCTCCAATCCTATCCCAAGTTGTTCTTAAGGGGGGATGTTAGGATATTTAGACACTTAGGATTTAGTTAGATCTACTTGGTCTAATATGTCGTTAGGTAAAAGTGTGTTTCTTAGTGTGTTTCTTGTATGCATTTGTAGTTAGGAAATCTAACGATCACGATATGTTCCCGACATAGAGTGATCCAACGATTCATACTCCCCTCGATCTTAACGATCATTGATTTGTGGCTTAATAGCTGATTGGTCCATGATCTCTATTTAAATAGCATGGAGGTTCATTTGTCGATGATCGATTGTGAGAAACTCTCTTGTAAAATATCTCTATAATCTTTTTATTTTGCATTAATAAACTGCTCCAAGTGGTCGCGTTGGTTGGGGTCGTGGATGTTTTCCCGTAGGGGTTTTACCACGTGAAAACATCGGTGTGTTGATCTTTGATCTGGTTATGTGAGTGGTTATTGAAGGTGTCTATCCTCTGTTAGAATACCTGTGTTGTCGAACAATGCTATGTTTTGCTTCCACTTCCTAACAAGTGGTATCAGAGCGCAAAGTTGAAGGATTTGAGAGCAAAGAAGAATAGAATCGATTCGTTGGAAATCAGTGAGCAGAAATAAAAACAACAAACAACAAGACTAAGTTTTATTTTTTGTTGAATCCACAAAGGACCGCTATGGAGAATGGAGGAAAGATTCCTTGCAAGGATGATATTGGTTTTCTGCTAATTCTCGTTACATGTCCACATTGTCGAAGGGATTTCAATACGCTTTGTTGAGTTCTCTGATGGCAAGAATTATTAAAAATATCAATGGTAAAAAAAGCGGTGATAATTGGTCTCAAACTTGTGTTATCAACACATCTCACGGCTAGAGGGTGGCGTGGTAGTTGTGTATCATCATTGGTGTAGACTTGCGAGGAGTGATAATCGTGGAAGGTATATGCATCCATTGAACTCAACCTATATTGAAAACTCAAGGTATGAAGCAAGTATTTTATGAGGCGAATAGTTTATGAGGTCGTGAAGTGGATATATTTATAAAGGAGCAGTTTGTTTTTTGTTTTATGTGAAAATATTGGCATGAACATGATATAAAGAAAGAGACTTTCTTTAGGATACATTTAATAAAGGTGAGGTGGACCTTTGTTATATATTATGCACATAATACAAATCACAAGAAGGGATCGACTTCATTATTAGTCCCTGCCAAAGGCAAGTGGGACTATAGCATTCGATTGGATGTTGACTTCACATTACTTTAGTGTTTGACTATATATATTTTCACAATCTCTAATGTTAGAGATAGAAAACTCAAAAATGTATGGTTTATATAATAAAAAAAAAAACTATTTGTCGTAATCTCATTGGAGAATAAATTTGATGTCTTATTGCTAGCGCCTCTCTTCCCAATGTTTTAATTTTAATTTGTTCCCAATGTATTCTTAACATTTTATTATTTCCAAGAAACCATGCAGTTCTTACAATTTTGATATCATAACTTAATTCTAAAGTTTGTTTCCTTCTGTGTCACTATCAATCCATTAAGACTTCATTAAGGCTTTGTTAGTGCACCAATTTCAATGCACCGACATGCAATATTACTTCTTTGCACCGTCTCACCGCATTTTATCTGACATGCAAGATTACTTTTCTGCATCACCTCACCACATCCATAGATTTAGCTTAATCCTCTGCATCCTGGTCAGCTGCTTCCTTTCCAGACATGTAGATCCACCTTATTCCCCTCTGGGTATACAGTTTCCCTCCTTATCATTGTTAAACAAGGTGTGAAGCCGCAAAGGGGAAGGAAATAAGTAAAGGGCCTTTCAGGACCCAGTTTGAGGGGAATAAATAGAAGGTTATCACTTGCAGAGCGATTGTTTGAGCACAAACCCCAAATGTCAAAGGATTCTGGATTTTCCAATAAGATTACCATCGAATCTTACCAAATGACATGACTAATTATTCTCTATTATTGTAGAAGCCAGACTGAAATCTTACCATCAGATTCTGCCATATGATGATCGTTGACCAGTGTGTTCTTCTTCTTTTCAGCTTCTATGATAATCATCAATTAGACCGGTTTCGCCATTAGAGAAGATCGTGGAACAAGAATCTTTAACTTACCAGTAAGTGTATGATCTACTTCTTGTCCCTGTAAATATCATATAATGAATGAATAAATATCAATAAGCAGGAGTTACAATTTTATATTTACTAGAAGAATTCATTCAAGATATTTTATCAATATGGTGGAGTTACAATTTTATATTTACTAGAAGAATTCATTCAAGATCTACTCTTTGCATTGTATCTTCATTGCAGTGCTATATATTCTATGCATCTTTTCTTTTCTATATACTCTTTGCATATTTTCTTTATTGCATCCTTAAACCAACCATTACACAACAAAGAGGAGAACTAGGCATGAAAACAAAAATGACTCACTTACATCTTGATCTAAGAAGTCCCTGAAAGTACGCAATTGTCCTCTCATACAGGTAAGTTGTTTTATCTTTATGATTCCACGTTGCAGTATAGGGTTAGCACTTTTAGCAGTTTCCTTTGTTTTTAGATGAAAATGCCAGGATGTTTCTTGGATTACCTAGCCAAGAATAAGGCGAAGGCCTGTAAGAAAAAATGTACTTAATTCGTCATCTTTGTCATCTCATCTCTGTTATTTAACTGCAAACAACACATAAACAACCAATTTATGTAGAGATATGTGAGTCACCAAATATATTTTGTTAGCTTTCATGGGGAAAAAGGTCCATATACATAATTACCTCTCACCATGTAAGCTTGTCAGCAAGCAACTGATAATCCTTTTGACCATCGAAACGTCAGAATGAAACAAGGAAGTGAAAAAGAAATCGTTTTATCAAACCCTCCACTGCTTACCCACCCAAAATGAATAAACAAGGATCTTGGGCTGACAACTCACCGCACGGAATACCATCTTAAGCCCATTACTCTATCATGATCGAAAACTCATTATAGAATGCCCCTATTTCAGGTTTGTTTTGGGGTGTTTTTATAGATAGTTCACCATTCATTCACAACATAACAGTCAGTTCGAACGATATGTAAAGAGTATCATTGTCTTGTGTCGGTTTGCGAGGCTAAGGATATTGAGATCTATCTCTAAGTCAGAGTCAAACCCAATGGCTACTATGGCTGACTCTCCCTCTCTCAAAGAAACCTATTGTGTCCATTGAACCGAGTCTCTTGACTATATAAAATGAAGTCAAAATGAACCCGGGACACGAGCACCGAACAACACCTTCTGACCAATACACGGTCTATTGTTGTTGAACCTAACTTCCCCCAAGAAGCCCTTCCTTCAAAGATAAGAGATCTGGTTGGTTGTATGAAACCTTCATTGTAAGGGTGTTCCCGTTAGTTTGTTAATACATTGATAATATCCTATCTCCCTCAACAATTGCTTGGATATGGTTTGTAATATCCTATTTCTTTGAATAGTGAAGCTCACTCGACCAATATTTTATTTTCTGGACCATGGACCGCCTGCATTTAATGCTTGGGAAACCTCATAAAACAAGCTTTAATCAGAATATATAGGTCCCACAAAACTACGACGCGTGGAAAACATGAGCAAGTAGCTCACACAGTGAATTCGTTGCCATATTATCTATGCCTGATGGCATCACTAGCCTTCTAATCATGGAGGAGGAAGTGAGAATCCTTGGGTGGGATACAGAATCCTTAGGCCACATGATCAGGCATCGTGAAGACACTCCAAACAAAATCCCAAATTAACAGACCGCAATCTTCACTGTCTTAGTAGGAAATTGTTGGTGCAAATTGAATCTCAGAGGCTAAACAATGGGAGTCATCCATCGAATCCCAACAATTCGAAAACAATCACATCGACCGACATCAAAGGCACCCCTTAGATTCCAGGAAAACATAAACTTTTACAGGAAGACATTGGATAGACTTAAATCAGAAAACACACAGAAAAACCTAGATGAATATGACTGCAATAGCCCACCCATTCTTTCTGCCAGACAAATAGTGGAAGTCTTACACTTGTAGAAAGATACCCAAATAACACTATAAATATTCAATAGAGTAGGGGAACAAGATGGTTACAAACAAAATCTTTATACTTACATATTCATGATTCAGAAGCTGCTTGATGCAAAATACCATGAAGAGGCAAATACTATGATCAATGAAATGACTGCAAATAGCTTCTGATGTAGGGATCTTGTTGTGTTCAATGGCTTGATTAAGAGCTATGGTCAGACCTTGTTGATGGAAGAAACTTTCAAGGTATTTCATTGGATGAATGATTTCTACAAACCTGATATTGCTTCCTATAATGTTCTTCTAAGTGCCTTGGTGCAAAATCATCGCCATGAAACTGTTATTGCATTGTTCAACCAAATGGGTTGTGTTGGAATTCCTCTCATATTTTCAACCTTCAATATCACCATTAATTCACTTTTTTATGTCAAGAGAGTAGAGGAGGCAATTGGGCTTTCACGAAAAATTCCTGAACATAAATGGCCCTCAACATCTTCATTTATAATACACTTATAACAGGATTCTATGATAAAGGAGATCTCAAAGCAGTTGCCAAGTTCCTGGTTGATACAAGTTCTTAGTTGAGATGGTGAGTAAGAAAATTAAGCCTTAATCCAATGCATGATGATGCAATCCGGGTGTAGCCACAATCCTTTGAATCAGAAGTTGTTGAAATTAAAGGTTGTTTAAATCCGCTACAATGTCTTTAATATATTTAATGTATTTAAAATTAAGGTTTTTCCCGTATATCTTTAATATATTAAGTGGCCAGATGTTTCAAAAGGCTAACCACTTGGCCAGGGAAAACATCTAGCTACTATACATCTAGAGAACCCGTGTCTTCCAAGAACATTTTAAACGTTGGCCAGGGGTATGGGCCTAGTGGGGCTGACAACTGATAATTTGATCAGGGAAGTGAAAATGCATGCGTGTTAGTGTGATATAGGAAACAAGGATGATGCCATCAACATTTTTCAAGGCTCATGGGCCTCTATTGCAGGCAATCTATAATGGTGATAGCCATGTGTTGTGTAATTTTTCTCTACAGTGGGTAGTTTGAATCTGAAAGCATGTCCAAGGAAGGGAGGCTTTAAGACAGACATATGGCCATGCTATCCTGGGTCCCAATGATCAATTGGTTTCTCATAAAAATCACAATATACCCATCATTGTCATAGCAAATAAGGACGAAATCCTAATTGGGTTCTTTCATCCTTGCTTTAAGACCAGATTGGTCGCAGTACAATGGATTGGGCATAGTACTTGTGAATTGCTAGAACCTGAGTGGATCGTAGCCACCATACTTAATTCTAATTTGGATTCCCATTCGTTCTATTTTACGACAGGCAAGATGGAAGGACTTACTTTTATACCTACTCGGCCTTCCAGCCCCTCTGGGATTCAAATAGAAGAGCATTGGGTGCACCTATGTTATATAGATACAACACCTGCGTTCGATAACACACACTTGCCGAATTAATGCTTAGTGGGTACTGCTATTTACTTCTCTTATCAGAGGGTATTAAACAACCTTACCTTTCTTACTCCTCACCACACACTACACAACACCACTGGATACACGACTTCACCCTCACACGCCTTAGCTTCCGATACAACAAGCTTTCACTAGCCATAACACCTTGAGGAATTCGTTTGGGTACCACTTCGTGCCTATTTTTCTCGCCGAGTGCATATTCTAATACATATCCAATTCTAGTCCAAAATCTAGGAGAGCCTGCTGGAGACTTATATTGAGATCGATCAGTTTCCCTCAAGGTACCATAACTTTGTAGAGTGAAGGCAGAGTCTGTGCCAATTGCATCCCTTACAGATTGAAAGTCAAATAGATACCCAACATAAGATCCACCAAGGGCAGGGACTAAGTTTCCCTGCAACACTAGTTAAAGTGGGTGGAGGATGCCTTTGTTTTTTGTTTTATGTGAAAATCGTGGCTATACTTATAAAGGAGCAGTTTGTTTTTTGTTTTATGTGAAAATCTTGGCATGCACATGATATAAAGAAAGAGACTTTTTTTAGGATACATTTAATAAAGGTGAGGTGGACCTTTGTTATATATTATGCACATAATACAAATCACATGAAGGGATCGACTTCATTATTAGTCCCTGCCATAGGCATAGAGGGACTATAGCGATCAATAATTCGTTGACTACATATTAGTTTGTCCTTTGACCAGAAATATTTGCCTAATACCTATTGTTGGATCTAGGAAATTAAAAACATATATTTTTATATAATAAAAAGTACCATATATGTATTGATCTGATTGGATAAGAGATTGGAGGTCTTATTGTCGGCTTCGTTATTCCCAATGTTTTATATGGAAACATATCCAAACTTTTTATCATATACAATATTTTTGAATGATATATTTTTCTTATGTATTGCTTGAAGGTGGATTAATGATAGCATTAGTTCAAATGTTTGTATTAGCATTTTCTGCTAGCTGAATATATCCCTAAGTTTTTATTTGTACTAATCATATTGAAATGTTTGCTATCCAAGCTTTAAAGTGATTGAGAATTCCAAAGTTTATAACGTCCTTGCCGCATGTATTTGTATTGAAATGTATTGACACTTTTTTCGAGATGCTTCAATAGGCCTGACAACTTAAATTTTTACATGACGCGAAGTCCTCCAATAGGCATGACAACTTAAATGTTTGCATACCACAAGGTCCTTAGACAGCCTAACAGCCTTAAATGTTTATCTAAATACGCTTCTCGGAGTACATTTTTCCTCGAAATTTTCCATACAATGTTGCATGATTTTGCACAGTGTTGTTGTCCATTGACATTTGAATAGGCATTGTATGTTTCATCCTTATTCTACCTTTGCAATGAAATTTCATCATCGTTGAAGCTACATACATTGTTTATTGGTTCAGTGAGTGCTTCTTCGTCGTTGGTTTGTCTGTTGTTGCTTGTTGTTGTTTTGTTCACGATTCGACCTGCACTTTTGCATTTCATCGATTCGGAGTAAGTTTCCATGCCATAGTTTCATTTTCTATTCCTTGTTTGTTGTTCAGTATTTGCAGTTTGCAAGTAAGAATGTTTTCTTATTTGTAGTGGCATGGTCATCGTATGTTTCTAGTTCCTTCTGTGCTTCGGCTGCAGTTTCGTAATCACTGGAGATACATACGTTGTTTACTGGTTCGGTGGTTCTTGTTGGTTTGTTGGTTCGTGGGTTGTTGGTTGTGTTTGTTTGGCTCGGGTTTACGCTTTGGGGCCCTAGGGGTGTAGTTCGACCTATTCATGCTTTCTCGCTGGTTTGGTGCTTGTTGTTTTTTTTTTGTTTGATTCGACCTTGCAGGGTTGGGGTCCAACGCCGGTGGTTGGAGCTATTTTTTTTTTTGGATTATTAATGTTTTTGGGGTGATTTACGGTGTTTAGCCCCTACACCCACTATTCGACATGCAGTTGTGTTATTTTCCCTGTCTACCGAGGTCGATATATGTTCTGCTATGATATTTTGCTAGTGCTTCAGTGCTGCCATGAAAGAAAATGGTTGCATGCAAAATTGTTCGAGAATTACATGTGAAATTGAAATATCCGTTGTTTTTTTGTTAGAATAAATCATATGCAGGCTACATTTATAAACCATGTATGGTCAGATGTGCCCATATGACATTACATATTCTTTTTCCTCTACACAGATTGGTGTGTGCATGATACAATTTGTGTTGTACTTGAAATATTATATGTACAACAAAGATTCTGCAAGATTATATTTCGATGTTTGGAAGCATGTCTGGGTAGTTTGCCATGGAAAACCAAAATCTTCTATCGTGGGCACAACAATCTGTGTAGAGGATAAAGAACATGTAATTCCATCAGTGGAAGCATATCTAGATAATTTTCCATGGAAAACCAGAAATCGTTTAGCTACGACCATGCAATTTCATGATATTTTGTGGCTTGTAATGTATTTTGGGCAGGGAAAAAAAATTACACATTTGCAACTATGGATGGAGAAGCGCAAAGGTTCATGTTTCTACCTATATTTTATATTGTTCATTGAGTCTCTTTTACTGTATGTACATATTGCTTGTTCTCCAGTGCATACCATCTTCCATTCATGTTCATTGTATTTTGTGCGTTCCCACATTCAAACAAACAGAATAGCAGGAGAAAATGACGGAGTCTTAACTACATCGGTTGAAGAGGATATAGAAAGGTGCTTGCTTGTACTATTATTTCATATTGTATTGTTTTGTATTTCATTTATTGTCTGTATATGTGTTCACCTAGTTTATTATATGTACATGTTGTGTGTCTTCCTACATGGTAACTTATCTTCATTACATGCCTTCCTGCATACTAACATGCTTCATGTCCATTGTGTTTTCGTTGCATTGCTATATTTAAACAAACAAAATGTTTGGAGATGACGATGGGATCTTTCACGGGTAAATAGCCCTGTTTCTCTTTCTTTTACATGTCTGTCTTCATTATAAGTTATCTGCATTGCATGCCTTGCTGCATACTAACCTACTTCATGTCCGTTGTTTTTTCGCTGCATTGTTGCATTTAAACAAACAGAATGGCTGGAGAGGATGATGGACTCTTTAGTGGGTAAATAGAACTGTTTCTCTTTCTTTTAGATGTTTGTCTTCATACTAACTTGCCTTCATTTCCATTGCATATTTGGCGTTGCTACCTTGGAAAAAACAGGTTGGTTGGACAGAAAGATGAATTGTTTTGTGCAACAACAGAGGGTTTTGTGGTACAATCTTCCAAAAGGTATACCAACTATGCTGGTAAGTTAAATATACAAACCTGGTGAGGGCATATAATATTAGACTTGAAAACGATGGCTTGGGAGCAATGGGCCTTTCTTCCCTTCCTATTTCTAGTTTTTCCATTTTCTATTATCCCTTTTGTTTTCTTATTCATCTGCTTAGTGTTCTTTCCGAAAATGCCTTGGTGCGTCGGTTGGCGGACTAACGGTTTCACATCTATGGTCACGCTTTTACCTTATTCTAGAGTTACCCACTTTGTTAATTGTGGGTTCCGGGCTGGAAGGTTCAAGATTGCTCCCCTGGCTTCCGGGGGTCCGCGATATACAGATTGGTCGTGGTGCCCCGCCTTCATGCCCTGTTTACTGTTAAACATTTTTCCAATTAAAAAAATCAGATGCATACAATTTTATGCTTATTTAGTCCTTCTGATGGACAGTATATGATGCATATGCTTGTTTAGTCTTGATGTTCGTCTGCACTTTCTTGCATCAAAAAAAGTTGGACTAGTGGCATGGGCATGAGTAGTCAGTCATCCCAGACATCAACAGACCGACAAGGCCAAAGGTAAATATGCATACACTATGCTCTTACTATGTTTACCAAACAAATATCTTTGGCTATATATTCATCTATGGCATGGTGAATATGTTGATGTCATCTGCAATACATGGTTTGCAGTTCACAAGAAGTGTCAACAAGTACAAGCGAGACGTCGAACGTGTCACATGTTCTGCAGACTAATAGGTGTGGTTGAAAAACTCTGGGTCCATAGTTCATCGAAGCTATGCGTGTACTTATATATTTATGCCAGTGAAAGAAGAATACAAAAAAAAAAAATGCACACTACCATTCAGTTTAGTTTTCATGTTCAAAAATTGTCACTAGGTCTAGAGTTGTAACATCCAAAGTACTATCAATAGAGGGCTTGAATAGCCGCCGAACTGGACAAGTGTTCATTGAGGACATAATGGTCGTCTATAGCACCTACTTGAACAAGGAAAACAAAACTAGATCCATTATGCGTGTTGACATGACAAACAAGGAGGCCATGATGATAGTGACACTAACTATTCCTCCACAACTTGTCCAGAAACATGCAGAAAATATATTGTCGGGTAATGGGATATCCATTAAGAATTTTAATATATTTCCCAAAACAGTATATGACCGTGGTGATTGTGATCGAATTATTTCACTCAACAAAACAAGTATTGTGGAAAAAATTTCCGTTGTTTGTTCAAAATATCATTTCGTCCCGGACTCGACTATCAACCAACTTGCATAGAGCACTGATATTTACCCAATCAGAACGATTGGCGCAGCTGTCGCACTAGCGATAAAACTTGACTCACAACACATTCTCCATATAAAGGATGGAGAGTCGGACAGCGACAAGGAAATGGTATCTCTTTTCATATTCAGTTTTGTCTTTTACTTTCGCATGTGCATGTATCTCGGCTAAGTTACACAAATATTGCACTATTCCATGTTGCAACTGCAATTGTTCGATACGTATTCAAATTTTTTTTCATCAATGGAGAAGCAATTGCATAAAGGACAGATTCCACTTATGCTCTTCAAAAATATAACAAAAAAAATGGATGTTAGAGAATGGATCTTTCAGATAACCCAGGCAATGTTTGTAACAGAGTTGCGAGTAGATATAGTACAGGATCTGAAGAAACTAGCTAGCTCTACAATTGTTGTGCATATACATTCACAAAATCATCCTCACTTTGCTTATACAAATAGCCTTCAACAAGTTTTTGTGACTTGTTTTATTTTATTTTTATTCTTTTAAGGGGAGGGGGGGATGCAGTTGTGTATTATATTGTTTAATGTATTAATTCCTATGCTCGTGTTCCCAGGTTGAAGGTGTTTTAGTTGCAGCCAATGTGTACTCGACCCCCTTTGAACTTGTATGTGAAAAATACAACTCTCCTGCTTCTACCTTAGCTTTGATAAGTGATGATACAATTGATTGTCTGTGATGCGGTGAAAAATGTCCATATATATATGAACATTGCGTCAATGCTGCCATCTGAACCGTGGGCAACACAACCGTGCATTGTACGGTTAGGTAGCCTCTGTTACAAAATGTGCTTCTTAAGTTGGCAAAATTGTCGTATGAAACGTATCTACAAAAAAAGGAAAGCAGTGTCTACATGCTGCAGGACCTTTGGATACACAACAAATTCACCTTAAATGAGGACAATGCAATTTTGCATATCGGTTGAAGAAGGGAAAAAATATATATATCAAACTTTGGCAGGAAACGAAAATACCTCATGTGTCTCTGTAATATTTCTTCAACATCTAGATGAATGTTCGTCGGACTTGGCTACTTGGGATTGTATGCGCATAAGATTGTTCGGTCCAAAAAATGGAAAGCATGGCAGAAAACCCCATATATCCCATGGCCCCGGTTATTTTCTACTGGGAACATATACCAGATGCAAGAGAAAAGGAATGTGATGACATCTTTTCTTTGTATATAAAATTGTTTGATACAAAGGTCAATGCATCCTGCTCTATGGAACCTTGTGGGAACTTGTTTGCGACCTGTTTGAAGTTTATTTGGTTCTTGGTTGTGTGCTTCATCTGTCAATTTGTATATCGCAGAACTCTAAATGTTGTTTGGAGGACACAGAACAATAGAATTGAATTTTTTATCCAGCTAGCCCACAAATCCCCTGATAATTTCTATGGCACTGTAACGCAAATGTAATATCTGGCTTGTTTTAACATTTTCCTTAATCGATAAACTTGGTAAAATCAATCTCCTGGAATAATTTGAAATCAACGAATATATACTGTGTGAAGTGCAATTGTGCTATCATATCAACAAGAGGCCCTTAAAATTAAAATTGATCGTTGTTTTAACATTTTTTGCTTAATCAATGAACTTGGTAAAATTAATCTCCTAGAATAATTTGAAATCAACGAATATATACTGTGCAAAGTGAGATTGTGCTATCATATCAACAAGAGGCCCTTAAAATTTAAATTGGTCGTTGTTATGCTTGCGGTGATAGAATTTTAAAAAACTTTATTTTGTTTCCTTCATTTTTTTTAAAATAAGTGATTTAACATCCCTTGATAATTTTATATAATTCAATTGTACAATATCAATATTTAATATTAATAATTTAGCATTTGAAAATAATGTTTTTAAATAATGTTAGATAGGATGACCATCCGTAAACAATCGTAATCTTGAGCCCACCAGTCCTGGAGTCCTTCTGTCAATTTGTATGTCACGGAAGTCAGAGTGTTGTTTGGAGGACACGAGACAATAGAAGTGCAATGTTGAGCCACAGAGCCCGCAAGTCCGCCTGTCAATTTTTATATCACGGAACTCTCGGTGCTATTTGTAGGACACAGAACAATAGAGGCTCAATTTTGATCCCACCAGCCCGAGAACTCATGATCGAAAAAGTGGCTAAGTATAGAATGAAGGATCCGTACATGCTCTATAAAATCTCATGTCCATACTTTATAAAAGTACATGTTTACTATGTATTTCTCGTTGGTCGTTTTTATTCTTCTGGTGATAAAATTTTTAAAAACTTTCTTTTGTTTCCTTCATTTTTTTTTAAATAAGCGATTTAACATCCTTTGATAATTTTATGTAATTCAATTGTACAATATCAATATTTAATATGAATAATTTTGTATTTGAAAATAATGTTTTTAGATAATGTTAGATAGGATGACCATCTCTAAACAATCACAATCTTGAGCCCGCCAATCCTGGAGTCCTTTTGTCAATTTGTATGTCATGGAACTCCGAGTGTTGTTTGGAGGACACAGGACAATAGAATTGCAATGTTGAGCCAGAGAGTCCACAAGTCCGCCTGCCGATTTGTATATCGCGGAACTCTTGGTGCTATTTGTAGGACACAGAACAATAGAGGCTCAATTTTGAGCCCGAGAACCCGCGATCCAAAAAGTGGCTAAGTATGGAATGAAGGATCCGTACATGCTCTATAAAATCTCATGTCATACTTTAGAAAAGTACATATTTACTATGTATTGTTCATTGGTAGTTGTTATGCTTGCGGTGATAGAATTTAAAAAAACTTTCTTTTGTTTCCTTCATATTTTTTTAAAATAAGCGATTTAACATCCTTTAATAATTTTATGTAATTAAATTGTGCAATATCAATATTTAATATTAATCATTTAGTATTGAAAATAAAATTTTTAGATCATGTTAGATAGTTGATAGGGATTACCATCCGTAAACAATGACAATCTTAAACCCGCCAGCCGTAGAGTCTGTCTGTCAATTTGTATATCGCGGAACTGCAAGTGTTGTTTGGAGGACACAGAACAATAGAAGTGCAATGTTGAGCCAGCCAACCCGCAAGTCCGCTTGTCAATTTGTATATTGCGGAATTGTGGGTGCTATTTGTAGAGCATGAAATAATAGAGGCCCAATTTTCAGCACGCTGACCCGAGAACCCACGATCCAAAAAGTGGCCAAGTATGGAATGTGGGATCCGTACATGATCTATAAAAATTTCATATCCATACTTTATAAGAGTACATACTTAGTATGTATTACTTGTTTTTCGGAAAACTTCTAGGTGCGGAAGTTGGTGGATTCACGACTTCATATTTCACTTACTTTTATATCACTAACCCGACCGACTAATTCCCCGTTTGATATTGTAATAAACGAATATAAACTGGCCCAAGTCCAATTGTGTTATCACATCAACACGAGGCCCTTAAAATTCAAATAGCCCGCAAGTCCACTTGTTAATTTGTATATCGTGGAAATGTGGGTGCTATTTGTAGGGCACAGAACAATAAAGGCCCAGTTTTGAACCTGTCAGCTCGAGAATGCACGATCCAAATAGTGGATAAGTATGGAATGAGGGATCCATACATGATCTATAAAATCTCATGTCCATAGTTTTTAGAAGTACATATTTAGTATGTATTACTCGTTTCCTCCGAATGTTGTTTGGAAGACACGGAACAATAGAAGTGCAATAATGAGGGAGCCAGTCAGTTCTCCTATCAATTTGTATATCGCGGGACTCTGGGTGCTATTTGTAGGATACAGAGCAATAGAGGCCTAGTTTTGAGCCCGCCAGACCGAGAACCTGTGATCCAAAAAGTGGCCAAGTATGGAATAGGGGATCCATACAAACTCTATAAAAACCACATGTCCATACCTTATAAGAGTATGTATTACTCGTTTTTTGGAAAACTTCTAGCTGCGGAAGTTGGCGGATTCAGAACTTCAGATTTCAATTACTTTTATATCACCAGCTCGACCGACCGCTTCTCCATTTGATATTGTAAGAAACGAATATAAATTGGCCCAAGTCCAATTGCGCTATTACATCAACACGAGGCCCTTAAAATTAAAATAATCTACAAGTCCGCTTGTCAATTTGTATATCGTGGAACTCTAGATGCTATTTGTAGGGCATGGAACAACACAGGCCCAATTTTGAGCCCACCAGCCCTAGAACTCGCGATCCAAAAAGTGGCTAAATATGGAATGAGGGTTGCGTACATGCTCTATAAAATCTCATGCCCATACTTTATAAAAGTACATATTTGGTATGTACAACTCATTTCTTGGGAAATTTTCTAGGTGCGAAACTTGATGGATACACGTGTTCAGATTTCCACCCATTTTTATATGGGCAGCCTGACCGACCTCTTGCCCATTTCATATTATACAAAAACAATTGAACGCAAGTTTCTGAATACGCGGGTTTTTCTTTGAAATAAGATATTTCACATCCTTTTATAATTTTATGTAATTAAATTGTACAATATCAATATTTAATATTAATACTTTAGTATTGAAAATAATGTTTTCTAGGTAGTGTTAGATAGTTGATAAGGATCACTATCCGTAAACAATCGCAAGCTTGAGCCCGTCAGCGCTGGAGTCCATCTGTCAATTTGTATATGGCGGAACTCTGAGTGTTATTTGAACGACACGAAACAATAGAAATGCAATGTTGAGCGAGTCAGCCTACAAGTCCCCCTGTCAATTTGTATATCGCGGAACTCTTGGGTGTTATTTGTAGCTCACGGAACAAGAGAGACCCAATTTTGAGCCCGCCAGCGCCAGCCCGAGGAAAATTTCTTGGTAAGGAAGTTGGCGAATTCACGTATTCAGATTTCTCTTACTTTTATATCACCAACTCGACTGACCGACCGCTTCCCTATTTCATATTGTACAAACCTTCTTGTCTAATTAAATCGTACAATATCAATATTTAATATTAATAATTTAGTATTGAAAATAATGTTTTTAGATAATGTTAAATAGTTAATAGGGATCAGCGTCCATAAACAATCACACTCTTGAGGCCACTAGCCCTGGAGTCCGTCTGTCAATTTGTATATCGCGTAACTTCGGGTGTTGTTTGTATGACACGAAACAAAAGGACTGCAATGTTGACCGAGCTAGCCTGCAGGTCCGCTGGCCAATTTGTATATCACGAAATTCTGGATGCTATTTGTAGGCCACAGAACAATAGATGCCCAATTTAGAGCTCGCCAGTCCGAGAACCCGCGATCCAAAAAGTGGCTAAGTATGGAATGAGGGATTCGTACATGCTCTATAACATCTCATGTTCATACTTTATAGTACATATTTAGTGTGTATTACTCATTTTTCGAAAAATTTCTAGTTTTTCTTTTCTCTCTGCTTTCCCTTTCTTTACTTACTCGTTTTTCGAAAAATGTCTAGGTGTGGAATTTGACATATTTGTGTCTTCATGTTTCCATTGTTACTTTTATATCACCATCCCGACCGACCACTTCCCTGTTTCATATTGAACAAAATTTTTGAATCGTGGGTTCCTGCATAGGCGGGTTTAACATTGTGTTTCCATTGTTTTGTCGCGTGCAACTAGTACCCGAACTTCCACGATTTACAAATTAGAAAACAAACCCCCCTTAATCTCGTATGATTTCTCTTTTTGTTTGCTTTGTCCTTTTTCCCAATGTCTCATGCTTTTATATACAGAACCTGAAGTTCAACAATATGCAAATTGTCCTCTCGCCATTGCGCTTCCGCTGTTCCCCTACGCACAAACAACAATCGAAATTTCACAACATACAAATTGACGGTCGATATCTGTCACTGAAATGCAATATGACCATCGACCCTTCACATCTCCTGGGTATATCTTCTGCCCTTTTTCTTTTGTAACCCGCCTGACCGCTTTCCATACTTGGGTATTTCTTGGAATCGGTTTCGCGGGTTGGCAGGTGCACGAAATGTACAATGCTTCGTCGCAATTCGCCATCACCGTTGCCTTGGTACTTGTTTCCAGATATGCAATAATTAAGATTTAATGCTAGTAGTTCATCCTGAAGGAACCATTAAGATTTTCATTAATGTCCGGAAGTCCGAAGAATATTTGTCATTACTACAAATTAAATTAAGATCTGCGTAGAAGTATGTTATCCTTTCCAAGTATTCATTTCAAACATGATGCAATCTGTTTTTGTGCGCCGACGGGTTGGCGCCTTTAAAAAATTTCTAATTCTTAATCTCTCTTCAACATCACCGCCACCTTCGCACTTTTTTCTAAATATGCAATTAGTGAGATGTAATGGTAACAGCTCATTCCGCACAAACCCTAGAGATTGTCATTGATCAGCGAAAGGATCAAGGAGATATTCCATTGATACGCATTAAACCATAATTTGCGGAGGGTTATATTATCCCTCCCCAATTTTCATTTCAAACATCGTCTCGAAAAAACGAAAATTCTCGTTAACTTGTGGCAGTAGTTCTATCCAGATACAGTAAAGACATTCGGGCATAATGGACAGAGGTTCCACTATTCCAGGGCATATTTTTACTACTCATATCCCTCTGCCTAGGAGCAAAAAAGGAGATGGTCCCTTGGTACACTGAGAGATATATTTCAAGCCAAAGAATTCCAAGGCAACCTTGCCTGCTCAAAGAACCTGGCCAGTTGCATTGATGGCTGGCGCAAAGGTTGGTGTCATGGATTCCAAGCTGGAAGAAGATGATCTGATGGGCGATGATGGCAATGCAAGACTCTTCCCACTCCTTCGCCCAAATTGAAATCAACCATAACGGGCGGAACTTCCCGGCTAAGTGATGACGGTCCTTTCAACACCAAAAGGAGTTTCAAAAAAGAAACCAACGCTGAACGCAATAGCCTCTTTGCAGCGCGAAAGTAGGAATTTCATAGTTTCAAATTAGTTCATTCTAGGCGGAAGAGTTTCACTGTAAGGAAATGATATGTTGATGCTCCCAGAGATATATTTCAAGCCAAAAAATTATTCACTTGCAGGACTATTGTCATGTTCTCTGGATATACAATTAACATCTTCAGGAATCAGGTCCAGAACTCTTGTTGTTGCAAGGCATTTTTCTACTAGTCATTTCCTTCCACCCAGAATGGACTAATTTGGGCCTCTAAAATTGCACGTGCAACCTGTGTCCTTGAAATTCTTTCAACTATGCAGAGGCAGTTTCTAGTTGTGTCCTAAGTTTCAGTTAAGGGCTATTCCATTTTCCCTGCAACGTTTTTTGTCTTCTTCCTCACGGGAAGCTTCTGAAAACTATCAATTTCACCACACGATGATTCATCGAGGATAAAACTGCAAGGATCCTGCATACTGCGGATATCGTGCATGTGTTTGTGGTAGATACGTTCAATGTTTTGGCCCGAAGAACTGGGTCCAATTTCTAAGGATAAATGTACAATACTCGGTGGTTTTTTTTTTAATGTATTTGCTATTAAAAAAAATTCCTTGGAGTCTTCGTTGCGGCTTCTTTTCTCGATTTAACACCTGTTCTCATTGGCATGGTTCGGTGCTCTCGTAGTTATTTGATATTGTGTCTACTTAGGTTATTTTTTGTAAGATGGAACATCTAACAATTATATGACAATGTACTGTGTCAATCCACCAGCCTTGTATGCAAACAAAAAATGGATTACACACAGTTTCAAACCAACGTTCAATTCTATTCGTAATGCAGATAGAACATAGCAATACCAATGTACAATCTTGCAACAGAATAATGGAACAAGAGTCCACAACAATTGTTTCCCGGATGGCTCTTTATATTTTGTATTTCACAGTCAACGAACAAACCATTTTTTATTGGGGCAAGTTAATTTTCCATGAAATATGTTCCCAATTGTCAAGCTTCAAAAGGGAAAAGAAATTTTATATGTCGTTCTACTTAGTTTTTGCGATAGCGCATTCCTGTCAGTTTCCACAACTGTCTCTGTCCAAGAATGTCAACTGGAAATTCGACCCAATAACTTTATGGTACCAGGCCTTGTGGAATCACAAGGCTTCCCACTGTTTTTATGAGGTTTTTAATGGCTTCGTGTCTATTTTCAAAGTTTTATTGTTAGGAGAAGATGCTCCCCGCATATCTGATCAAGCAACCAGTTTTTTGGACAGGAAGGGGACACTCGAACATTTGGATAATTACACTATCATAAGAATTTTTGGCTCCATGGAAAAACCTACTCTCCTTCCATGTCACATTACAGACAAAACGTTTGTTGCAGAAGTAGCACGACAATACAACTACTGGTTGCATTTGTTGCAAAAGAAGAAGAAAAAAACAGTTCATTCCTCTGCCTTGGAAAGTAGGGGAGTTCATGTTGAAAAATGTCAACAAAATTGACAAATTCGCAGTGCATTCTAGCATATCCAACTTGAGATATGCTGAAATCATAAGAGGGTTTGACCCCTATAATATTTTTCGAGAACATTTACAAACACTTGGCCTCGACGATTGTTTTTTCAAATAACTCATGCCCGAAAACAAAGAGAGTGGCGGCAATGCTCTTGCCTCTGATGCCGGCAACCTGGACACAGTGAAAAGCTGCACTAAATTGTACACGCAACAGGGGAAAGGCCCCGGTGACTAGAGTGTTCAATCGGCAAATAACACTCCAAAAAGTACGACATCCCAGAGCATCGCTCCAACGACCTACCACAACAACAAAGAAACTCGAAGTTCTTCAAATGGAGGAGGAGATAACGACCCTCCTCACTCTAAAATTGATAGTTCTCACAAGATTCCAGTAGAGAAAAAGAGACAAAAAAATGTGGGGCAGGCGGAAGATCCAGAAATTCAAACTGAGAACATGAAACTTGACACTGATCTAGATAGCATGTTGCGCTACCTTGATCATCTCGAAGACGCCACCCAGCATAACCTTCCAATGGACATATCCATTAGCGAAAATTTTGACGAAGATGAATCCTTCGTGTTCCAGAGCATTGTTTTTGACAGCCAATCCAAAAAATTGATAATTGAGAAAAAAAGATGTAAAAAATAAGAAAGGAAAATCTCGTTCAGAGCTTGACCTTGCCAACATGCGGTCGTCCCAAATCTGTGAACTTCACAACGCGAGAGGAGAAGCACTTCATGATTCCATTGGAGGCATCGAGGCCAAGAATGCTAGACTGAACGATCGGGTCAAGGAATTGGAAGAGGCTTTGATTCCTATGCCATTGATTGTCAATCCTTTGGCCATAACTATGCCTGCCACCCCTGCAGCGAACGTAAAAGCATCTTCCACCCTACTCGCATCATGTATAGGATATGTGGAGAATAATATCAAGAAAATAATGGAACTGGTTACCGAGGCGTGGAAAACATCACAAACCATCACTTCCCTTGGAACAAAGACACATAGTTTGCTCGAACATTTGCAGGCGGAGTTGAAGAAAAATTCTTTTTAAAAACGGTCCTTCCTTTTGGCACCATTGTCAACAATATGACAAAAACAAAAAGAAAAGAACAAGATCTTCCATCCAAAAACCGGATCAGTCAATTGAATACATGTTGGAAAGAAAAAGTGAAGAACCTACATCTCATTGTTCAATCATGTGAACAAGCCATATCGAAGAAAGATAAATTATTCACAAGGTTGTCAAGAATAAACTTAGTCGAAAAAACCAACGACTTTCAAGACCCTGACTTAATCGCAAACTCCTTGCCCTTAACTAGGCAAGATTTCAATAAACAAGTTTCTATGTTTAAGGCCTTATCTCTGGAAAATTTTTACAGCATCCTTCAGTTTGATCAAGCTCACGTCAACAATTGGCTAGTCAAATATTCAGTACAGAATGAGGAAATTCATCATGCTCTATGTAATCTTTTTATCGACTTCCGAGAATTAGAAAACAACCTTTTCAACACAAAAATACGGAATGAGATCAACGTTGCCCCAATGAGAAGCTACATTGAAGAATGGCGAAAGGGAATTGAAGCAGGCCGCCGATGAAAGGCAAGAGGCAATTGTCAGGATTCCAGCAGCCGTCGACGACATCATTGAAACCGGAGCCCTCAACGACATCAATGAAACGGCAGCCACAAGCAAATAGCCAAATGGCTCATATGTACCATCACTGTAAGTCTACTGATCGCATCCTGCTTTGTTTATCAACCCAATTATTCCACTTTTTTAAATAGATATGTGTAGGCAAACATTTATACCTTTCAATTTATTTATTTTGCAGGTATTGCACTCTATCTTTTTTCTACAGTCCTGTTTCTTGTACATAATTCTTTAATGGTCAGCGAGAGCCCCAACCCTAGTCTACATGACAAACGCATTGAAATTTCAATTTATATCTAACAAACTTTTATTTTTTGACATATTTCAAATAAAATTGTTTTCTTATCTCCTTTTAAATTTATGTCTTCATACATTTTTATCTTTCACCAGTCTGTATGACAAATGCATTTAAATTTTTATATGTAACAAACTTTTATTTTTTTATATATTTCAAAATAAATGGTGCTCTACATGCCAAGCGTCATTTACTTATGCCCCGTGTTCCGTGATATACATGTTGCACACAACATTTCCGTGATATAGATTTCAAAATTTCCAGTAGTATGTAACAAACTTTTATTTTTTTACATATTTCAAATAAAATTGTTTTCTTATTTCCTTTTAAATTTATGTCTTCATACATTTTTATCTTTCACCGGTCTATATGACAAATGCATTTAAATTTCCAAATTGTTTCTTCCACTGTGAACAAATTTGTAGTTTGTTATATACTTTCAAAAAATAAATAGTGCTCTACATGCCAAGCGTCATTTACTTATGCCCCATGTTCCATGATATACATGTTGCATACAACATTTTCATGATATACATTTTGCACCGAACACTTTCTCATTTACAATTCAAGCCCATTTTCCATAATTTCCATAGAGACTACACTACCACGCATCCTTGTTAAAGTGGATGGAAAATGCTTTGTTTTTTGTTTTATGTGAAAATTGTGGCTATATTTATAAAAGAG
>CBVK0100043961.1:2876-29459 GCA_900067695.1 Picea abies
CTTACTAGCTTTATTTATGGTAATTGTCTTGTAATGTAAATGTATTTTTGCGAACTTTTTATAACTTAAAATGAAAGGGTGTTACCCTTATATGGCAATGGTTTGTAGTTTTAGTGTTGGGATAACACATAAAATATAAGGTGATGTTATTTGTCAAAGTTAAAGGGATATAAATGTAACATGTTCATTATGTCATGACAGCGTTATTTTAATGTTAGTTGTTATTGATAAACTTATGTGGTGTTGTGTCCTTGAACAAGTACAATGATTACTGAGTTAGTAAATGAGGGTTGATGTTCATTTTTGAATAATGTTGTACTTGGTTGATACGCCTTTGAGCGCTTGGTCTGCTTGTGTCGGGCGGGATGTAGACACCCCCAGGTAACCTTAGGAGATAGGTCTGTGCGTGTGATTATTTCGTGTAAAGAATCCAGTGCTGCATCAAGAGTCTCAGGCCCTTTAAAGGCAGGGTTTCCACTCTTGCGACACACCTTATGGAGAATTACTAGTTTCTGCTTGAGCAGTCGTCCAGGATCCTATCTGACCTTCTCTCTCTCCGGAGCAACGAACTAAGATTAAACGCCCTGCTTTCCTGCATAGAAATAGTAAGATCTACTACTATGGATTCTTCCCTCTGTTTTCGTACCGTCCATAACCCAGTATGTCATTAAGTGTTAGCGGTGTGCGCCTTGTGTCTATGCTCGTTTATTTCTTGCAGTTACTCATGGTGTGCCTCCAGACTTCATTGTAACGAACATCGTGGTTGCGTCTTGATGGTTTTCAGGTGGCGACATAGAGTCAAGTGTGTATGTTGCTTCCACACACGCACACACACCTTAAGCACAAAAAAAATAAAATTGCACCTGTTATCAGAGTTGTTGTCATAACAAGGAGGTCGTTACAGGAACAGGCCGATGGTCCACCTAGGAATCCAAGGAGACCCGCCGGTCCACAAATCTGGCAAATAGAGCAGAGGAATCAGGGTAATCAGGCAGCTCAAGTAGACCAAACAAATCAGGGGAATCAAGGAAATCAGGGAGGACAACAAGTTAGACCCCCTTTTCAGAATAATTATATGAATGAAGATTATGATGAATATTTTGAAGATAATGTAAACTACTATTATGACAAAGAAACTGAAGTGTTTTTGACCAAGAACATGACCATTTCATGGATGCGAGTGAAATCTTCTTGCAAGATGAACAGGAGAGGTTATCATTAGAAAAAGAATATTATGAGAGCAGATTGAAAAATGCCATCATGCAATTCCAAAGGCAACACAATATTTGAAATCAAAAGGTGTCTCAAAATCCTCCGAAAGGTAACCTCCCAAAGGAAAACCTCACCAAAGACGCTTAGACTAATGCACCCTCTTTCAGTCAACCCAAAAAAGATTCCACTGTGAAATTCTCCACTACAAAAGACACTACAGATAAGGGTAAGAAGAAAGAGGAATCGCCAAAGAAAATATTGACAAGAAAAGAAACTATCCCTAAAGAGGTAGAAAAAACTCTATCCTCTTTTGACTTCGAAAGTGAGATGGCTAAGATTAAGATTTCGGTACTCTTTAATGAATTGATCAGAAATAGCGAATACAGAAGTCAGATCATCAAGATGCTTAATATGGGACAAACCTCTGATACTCTGAACATACAAGACAACCACCCAACCATTTTATTTGGGACAAGAGTAGAAGAAAGCGGTGAAAATGATGAAAATCCTCCTTTCTATGTAAGCTTAAAAATCCACGACATGACCTTACACAATGCTATGCTGGAATCTAGAGCATCTCACAATTTGATGCCTAAAGTGGTCATGGACCAACTGGGCCTTGAGGTCACAAGGCCTTACAAGGATCTGTTCTCTTTTGATTCAAGGAAGGTGAAATTCCTTGGCATGATAAAGGACATGGTCATTTCCTTGGCACA
Source organism: Picea abies (assembly GCA_900067695.1). NCBI lineage: Eukaryota > Viridiplantae > Streptophyta > Pinopsida > Pinales > Pinaceae > Picea > Picea abies. The sequence goes on from CBVK0100043961.1 coordinate 4,805, forward strand.
AATATCGGCGAAGAACATGGTGATGGACGTAGTGGTCACTGATATCCCTCTAAAATTTGGCATGTTGTTGTCCATATCATGGGCTTCAAAACTGAAAGGAACCCTCCAGATGGACATGTCATATGCCACGATTCCCATCTTTGATCATAAAAGAATATTGTACAGGGAAGTTATACTGAAATATATGGTCAGCAACAAATCACAACCTACCAACCATCCTATATAGTCAGTAAGCACCGAGTTGGGGTCTTCCATTTTCTTCAATGATATATGCTCGGGAGTAGAAGAGACAAAAATAGTCCTAGCAGATAAAGGTATACCCGGGCAACAGTCGGAAGAAATCTCAGAACAACAGGGTGACCCAAAAGATCAGATATGGAAAATGAACTTCGATGGAGCTGCATGTAGAGAAAGAGCTAGAGTTGGCGTGTGGATAAATCACCCCATAGGAGATGCAAAATTATGCTCTTACAAACTCATTTTTGAATTTACAAATAATATGGCCGAATACGAGGCATTAATATTGGGATTGAAAGTCTTGGAAGAGCTGGGCGCCAAAAGGATCATTGTACTTGGATATTTTGAACTCATCATAAATCAAATTAAAGGTATCTACCAGGCCAGACATCCTAGACTAAGGGATTACAAAAATATGGTATTAGAACTTCTTGAGAAATTTTCAGAATGCAACCTTTCAACAATCCCATGAGAGAAGAGTCAAGTTGCAGATGCACTGGCCACTTCAACGACAGTGTTCAAAGTCCCAATTTTTCCTGAAAAAAGATACAAGGTTGAAGTCAAGTACAGACCAACGATACCAGATAATATGAAACATTGGCAAGTCTTCGAAGATGATAAATAGATAGAAAGATTCCTCAGGATGGAAAATGAGTTCGAGAATTTAAACATTGATGAATGTTACGACGATGAAGTAGATGCAATTGTTTTCACCAAATAAGGATACTTTGACAATCAAATTGCTGGCAGAGATATCGTGCAGTTGAAAAGAAACATTATCCCCAAAGGCCTGGTACCATTGGAATTTTTTTTTGATAACAACGATGTGGCCTGAAGTCCAAAGATCATAGTAGATGAAGAGGATGTGGAGGATTGTAACATTGGTACTCCATAAGACCCAAAGATCATTAAACTATCCAAGAAGCTCAGCCTTGAAGTAAAAGAGAGGTATGTAAAATTGATGAAAGAATTCCTTGATGTTTTTGCCTGGAGATATGATGACTTGAAAGTTTATGATACTAGTATAATCCATCATGTCATCCCGATAAAAGAATATCACAATCCATTTAAACAAAATTTGAGAAGAATAAACCCTTTGTTGTTACCATTGATAGAGAAAGAAGTGAAGAAATTGTTTGAAGAAAAAATCATAGTGTCCCTAAGATTCTCCAAATGGGTAGCAAATCTAGTACCTGTCAGAAAGAAGAGTAGGGATATGAGATTGTGTGTGGACTTCATAAATCTAAATAAGGTATCTCTTAAAGATAACTACCCTTTGCCCAAAATGGACCACATTCTACAGAAGTTAGTGGGCTCTCAAAAGATGTCAATGTTGGACGGTTTCTTGGGATACAACCAGATCATGGTACATTCTGATGATCAAGAAAAGACAACATTCACCACACCTTGGGGAAAATTTATGTATGCCAAAATGCCATTTGGAATTATGAACGCTGGAGCAACATTTCAAAGGGATATGGACATAGAATTTGTAGATGAAAAAGATAAATTCATTGTTATATACTTGGACGACATTACTGTGTATTCTGCTATAGATGAGGAGCACATCAAACATCTCAGAAGGGCGTTCAAGAAATGCAAAAAAATTGGCATATCACTAAACCCAAAAAAGTCAAACTTTGTCATGGAAGAAGGGAAACTCTTAGGGCATATCATTTATAAGGAAGGGATAAAATTAGACCCCAACAGAGTTGAAGGTATCTTGAAAATTGGCATAACCAGAAGCAAAAAAATAGTACAATCCTTTCTAGGTAAAGTAAATTTCTTGAGAAGATTTATTCCTAATTTAGTAGAGATCATAAAGCATATCACCAACATGTTAAATAAAGGAAATGAAATCAAATGGATTCTTGAGGCTAGAAATTCCTTTGAGGACATCAAAGTAGCATTGACAAAGTCTCTTGTGCTAGCTAGTCCTAATTTTGAGAAAGATTCCATACTTTTCTCTTTCGCTTCAGAAAACACAATTGCAGGGGTATTACTCCAGAAAGATGACCAGAATTTTGAGAAGCCCATAGCATACTATAGTAATACATTGAGAGACGCTCCTTTCAATATGATATCATGGAAAAGCAGTCGTATTCTTTGGTCAAAGCATTGAAAGAATTCAAGGTGTATATTCTACATTCACATACTATTGTTTATGCCCCCAACAGCTCAGTAAAGGACATGTTAACTCAACCCGATCCTGAAGGAAAGAGGGGAAAATGGATTGTAGTGCTATTATAATATGATCTTGACATCAAGCCCACGGAGTTGGTCAAAGGACAAGGACTTTCTAGACTAATGGCACAAACAAACTGTGAACTTCTAGGAATAAATTTCGCTATAGACATGTCATAAATTACAACAGAGGAAGAGAAGGAAACTCCACAGATATCTCAGAAATTTCTTGATTATGCGTGGTATGCAGACATTATCTTTGTGTTAAAAAATATGCAATCTCCTCTTGAATATAGAAAAACAAAGGCTAGGTTCTTAAACTGAAAGCGACAAAATTCTTCATTGTCAATGGATTATTGTACTAGAAAGACCTAGGAGGAATTTTACTAAGTTGTTTGATAGAGGAGGAAGAAGAAAGGACCATCAAAGAATTCCATAAAGGAGACTGTGGAGGTCATCATTATTAGAAGACAACTGTACACAAAATGTTGAGAGATGGTTTTTACTAGCCTAGTATTTTCCCTGATGTTTACAAGGAGGTGTCAAAGTGCCATGAATGACAAATCTTCGATGGGAAAGGAAAGCTACAGTCTCTGTCATTGAAGCCCATTTCGGTAGAAGTTCCTTTTAGGCAATGGGACCTGGATTTCATAGGAGAGATACACCCACAATCTTCAGCTCAACACAAATGGATCCTGACAGCAACAGATTATTTTACCAAATGGATTGAAGCTATTCCTATGAGACTAGCTACAAATGACATTATAATTTAGTTTCTAGAAGAAAATATCTTATCCAGGTTCAGATGTCCGACCAAGATTATAACAGACAACACAGCGGGTTTTAAATCTAGAAAAATTGAGAAATTTTGCAGTGATTACAATATTACTCTTGGTCATTCCACGTCATACTACCCGCAAGGAAATGGATTGGCTGAGTCTTTAAATAAAATCCTGGTCAGAATCATAAAAAAATTGTTGCAGGAGAATAAAAAGGCGTGGCACAAGAAGCTCATTCATGCACTGTGGGCAGACAGGATATCCCCAAAGATATCCATTGCCACATCTCCTTCCCATATCGTCTACGATACATAAGCCATATTTCCTATGACACTCAAATTGCCAGTGATGAATTTGTTACAAGAGAAAGAAGAAGAGATGAATGCCAGTAGAAGAAGGGAGGATGAACTCATCAGCTTGCAATAGACCAGAGAAAAGGCTTTCAACAACGCCCAACTACGTCAAGAGAAAATCAAGGAAGCTTTCGACAGATGTACCAAAGTGGATGACTTCAAACTTGGAGACTGGGTACTGAGGTGGGATGCCAAGAATGAAAACAAGGGAAAACACAGAAAATTCGATCACCTGTGGTTGGGCCCGTTCAAAATTATAGCTTACCGCAGGAACATTTCCTATTTGTTGGATGAGAGTAATGGAGAACGTGTCGGAGGAGGGCCTATGAATGGCAGGTTCCTCAAGCACTATGTTGTTTAAAATATCATCACCCACCATCCATTGTACATGACCACTTTGCGTTTTGGTTTTTCTTTAAGTATGAAGATTGATATAAAAACATCAAAGTTGAAGCTCGAGGTGAAGGCCCTGAGCCTTGCTAAGTAGTTTGGAGTTTTTGAATAAAATGAAGAGATTCAGATCACACACATAATCTTCTAGCCCAATGGGTAGGCACTTGGTCAACAATTCTTTTCTACCTTGTGGGGAGGATAGCATCCCTAGTTGGAGCCAATGTTATCACCATATAATTCCCAACTGGTGTCCAAGTTTTAGAAATTTATGATGGATTAAATCGCCACAGAGCTATGATAAATTTAAAGGACTCTTCTATATCTAGCGGCGTTTGGATGAAATAGCAGAGATATGAAGAATAAATCTCAACCAACCGTCGATCTCAAAGGCGGCCTGGATCAATGGCCAAGACATGTATCAAAGATACACCTAGCACAAAGATTAAGCCGTCGAGGGTGGGCCAGGGAAAACCATCATGGTTTTTTGTGGGATGCGTGGCACCCTTAGAAGTATATCGAAAAAGATGGTTGTTTGACCAAAATGACCTTTTTCAACCTCTGATATCAAATTCGTCGGGCAAGACGCTGAACATAGATCTTGAAACGACCCAAATCAACGGTCAAGGTACAATTCGGTGACTGAAGTAGCGCAAGAATTAGTCGACAAGGGGTGGACTGGGGAGAACTTCCCTGATTTAAGTCATGGACATGTGGCATTCTCTGAGACACATCGGGGCTAAGGGTGGTTCATATAAAACCACTTTTTTCTAAACCCCAATGGTAATAAACGCCTATAAAAGGAGGACCTCGAGCATTATTCTATGAGTATTTGAAGCAGTTGAATTTTCGGAGATTTGGCGCAAAGCTTCCATCCAAATTTTGAAATTTAGGAGCGAACCAGATCAATTTCTTGCCACTTATCAGGTATTGTTCACGATGGCTACCAATCCTGTTGTTTTATCCGTGAGCGAACCAAATAGTCCCTCTAGGGAAGATGCCCTAATTGACAGAGATTTTGATGTTTTCAACACAGTGACAATGGTCTCACCCGTTTCTGTGTCCAAAGAGAATTTTCTGAGCAACGTCGGATCCCACATATCCTTTCTTGAAGTGGATCGAGCCTCTTTCACCCCTTATGTCGCAGAAACAATTTTCCCATTCCCTGAATTTGTGAACTGGTGTGCTGAGAGATATTCCTAGGGAGAAATATTCATCCTCGACAAATTATGAACAGAAGTCCTGTGTAAAGTAGATGGTCCCTCACTCCGACATGCCCTAAATGTAACAGACGCCTCCCCTATGGTGTCAGAACCCTTTGAGGAACAAAGAATGATTATGATTTATAGGGAATGCTTGCCCGAGGTAAAAAACTTGTTTTTACAAACCATAGTCAAACCTGAACATCATTCAGAAAGTCTATCCATGCCTTCCAATCTAAGCGTCATGATCATCGAAGTCCAGTGGGCTTGCTCTCTTCTGAGTCAAATTCTAGGTCTAGACAATGACAAGTTTGTGGTAGAGTTTATGTTAGGAATCCTATTAATTTTCTTTATGTTTGGGCAATCAGTCCATGTCAGTTTTGATGAATTTATTGCGGAGAACAGACATCAATAGCTGGTTAATTTCATTTCATTGAGACATTTGAGATACTACTCTCATCTGTTGAGAATGTTTCTGGGATCTAACAATACCGAGCTTCCTAAAGTTGTGTTTATTTTGACCGAGTGTAAAAAGATCACCATGCTCATCTTCATCAACAAAATCATGTCCAGAATATATAGTCTCATTTTTGGTTCAGATTTTCCAAGAGTCCTAAAAGGGATGAAAAGTTCGTTGCAACCGAGTCTGGAGAATGCTATGGGAGACTGGATGTTTTTCACTCAGTCCACCGTGATTTGGGTATACGGATGCCAAGAAGGACCTCACCTTTTACTAGTTTTCCTGACTCCTAGGATATTTGTGTTGGAATTTATAAGACAGAGGATCATCTCAGAGACTGAACACTTCCTCAAAGCTCACAAGGCTTCAAATCTAAAATTCTCATTCATGGTAGGTCCTTTTGTGGTGAAGAGCAATTCTTGTTTTCCTCAAATTCATTATAAACTCAATGAATTTGGGTTCACATAGTTGCAAGGAAGAACATATGATCCACATCAGGTCATATCAAAGAGAAGATTGGCGAGAAGACAAGGCCCTTATGAACATGAGTACATTAAAGAACTAGATAAATTGGCCAATCTAGAGACATGCACATAAATGGAGGTCATCACACTGCATGAACAAGCAAAGCAAAAAGAGACTACTTCCCAGCAAATCTCAGCACAAAAACCCTCACCTAGGTTTATTATCAAGGCTCCTAAAATGAGCATATTCAATAAGAGAAGTAGTTTAGAAGCCCTAAGGGCTAGCAGCCAACAAGACACCCTCAAGAAAATGAGAGCCACATCACCTTTTCCAATTATTGACTTGGAAGAAGAAGAACATAAAAGAAAGACATGCAAGGAGATGGTAAACACTAAGGTCCAGAACAAAGAGATCAATCTCGAAGACAAACCATAAAACAAAGGCAGCATGAAGGTTTTCGGTAGCAAGAAACACATATTTGGCCAGACTCCCGGGACGGTTTATCAATCTAAGGAAGACTTTCTACATCAGTATGCAGTGAAAGGGAGTATGGCCAATAGCGAGATAAAAGAGCTTTTGCCTGAAGTGGAAGGGACATCTCAGTGCAAATATCACCTACTGTCAATCAGAGATGTCGAGAAAAATACATTCAACATTATAGTGGTTGAAAGGTATCTGAGTTCAAGGTACACTATGAGAACATCAGCGCTCCTGACAAAGTGAAATTCCATAGAAATGTCAGCGATATGTTGTACACTGATTACCTAAACTTAGCTCTAAAATTTGTAAGGTTGACAACACATGTATTGAAACTGGATGGACAACTGAAACAAGAAAAGGTGTTGAACAAAGCTTGGATGATGCAGGTAAAAATATTAGAGTCTGAAGGTCCACAAGGAGTGAAGGCCTCTCTGGAAAAAAAGGATAAAATGATTCAAAGTTTGAAGAAAAGATTGAAGATGTCACCTACAGACCATCCACAGACAGAAGACTTAACTGCTTTGGCGCAGGAAAAGGAAACATTTAGACAAGAGGCTATAGACTACAAGGCTAAAGTGTTGCAGTTGGAGGAAGAGAAGGAAAGTTGGTCACAGATGCAGATGATAACATCATATATGGAGATTATCATACCTGCTAATGTAGAGGTTGAATCAAATGTTGATGGGTTAGTTCAGGCTATGTTCCAGATAAGTTTGAAAATAGGCAAGATCAAGGATCTAAAAGAAAACTTAGAAAAACTAAAACAAGAGGCTAAGGTGAAGGACGAGAAATTAGCTCAACTCTACGGAGAGAACCAAGACCTACAAGAAAGAGTGAACAAGCTAAAAACCAGATTGAAGGGTAAAACGCTACTACAGAGAGCCAAACATGTGATATGGGACGTGATTGCTGCGGAGGTTGCTAAATTCAAAAGTTATCTTAACTTTATCAATGACAAGGAAAACATGGCTACTACAGCTCAAAACAGTTGCGCTTTTGTAAATGAAGTGCTAGCGAAGAATCCCTTGGAATGGGCCCAAAATTCCATCAACTTGTTGAATGCCATACCAACCACTGATCTTCAGACCATCGGTGTGAAAGACAGGACTGCTTTAATCATTTCAACTAGGGGAATCATTTCCAAACACAACCTACTCAGATTGGTTCAGAACAAAGCTGTGAAAATGGACCATAGCATACAATAGTTTAAATATGCCTTTGAACAATTGTTTGTTAAAGGCCTCCCCTCATTATGGGATGGTAAAGGCTCATTGTACAAGAAAGAAGATTACCACACTATTCTCATGCAATGTAGGATGGACCATTCTAGGTTTAAAGATATGGAAGAAATTCTGAAGGGTCCTAGCTTGGTAGAACACTTAGCTACTGATTTCAAAATTATGAACAAATTCAAAACAGTGAAAGTCAGTGTGCCAATCATGTCCTACGCAATGTGCATCGACCTGGAAATTTTGATTAAAGAAATGATGGACTACGAAATACCCTCTGACGCGCAATGGAAGGAAATTGTACGGTTGGGAAAGACAAATGACACGTCCTCGAAACCAACAAATGATCTCCACTTGTCACCCATCTTACCAGACCTAACGAAAGTATAGAGCAGACCAGGTGCAGCAGAAGCAGCCAGGCAGTCAAAGAGATTATTCATGATGGTGAAACGTTTATTTTTGTTAATGATTGTAAGTTGTTTCGTATACCGAAACTGACATCCAAAACTGTTACAGAAGCTAAAATGTTTCAGTTTAAGTTTTTTTTTATCGAATTATATAAGTACTAAGAGGCTTGAATTATCCAATATTGGCAAAAGTGTAAGAGCACCTTTTTGGTTGTATCAAACTTTATTTGTAAATTTTCTGAATTTGAATTGAATACAAATGTAGAAGATTTTGAAGTCTCTATGAAAGGATTCTAACGGGTGGTGATATGAGATTTATTTTCTTTCATCGTATGTATTTCCTGTAGCTTGTCATTTCATTTAAATTTTCTTCTATTTAAATTGGAGAGTTTAAATGCCCATAATTTGTCCTGCGACGCTCTTGGTCTAGGCAGTTTAAACTATGTGATTGTCTTCTTAACTTATTCGGAATTCATTTTAGCAATGCTCTGATGCAGTTATTTGTCTTCTTTATCTTCCTACACATCTTTTTATTTCAAGAATAACTCAGATTCATCACCTTATTTATCCTTTATCCTCTGGAGAGTTCTATCAGTCTATGCATTGTCTTCGTTCACTTTCAAAATTTTGACTCCATAGCCCATAGTGTTCCCTCTTCTTCGCCAACAACTCTATTAAAAATCTCTCAAACAAATCAAATCTAGCTGCCAGTTTCCATAGATATATAAATTGACACAAGAGAGCCCTCTCTGAGTTGGGCAAGCTAGTGCCTCAGCTCTAAAGCTGGTTGAAACAGTTACCTTTGTCGTTTGTCTATTCAGTCAGACAGAATTTACAAAGTGCTAATAGGTACCTTTCTCTCCTCTTAGCTAAAAAATCAAATGGTTAGTTTTCTAACAACCAATATGATCATGATGCATTTCTCACCTTTTTTTCATTTGAAAATTGAGATCTCTATTATGACATATCAATCAATCGTTGGTATCATGATACCATTTTCTATTTCCAAAACGAGTAGTTTCCTCCTCATTTTCAAGTTAATGAGAAGAGGAGACTAATTCTATAGAGCGATAAGTGTGTGCTCTTAATAAACAATTTCTTATTCTATAGGCATTTTGATGGCATTGTTGATGTGTTTTTCTAACACCCATCAACTAAGGTGATTAGGGTCCATATTTGAACCTATGCTTCTTTCAAATGGAGACTAATGTTTTTTTAAATTTGGAAAGTGCCAAATAACCCTCACCTGTTGATTATGAAGACCCAACAAGTTTTAAATCAGCTTCAATATTTCATTTCTTCAACATGAAACGACAACAAGAATGGTTTCTCTTTGAAAAAAAATAGGAGAGAAGAAAAATATACCAAAAGAAATAAATTGCTTATGTCCATATTCTCATTGAATATCTCTATGTATCATCTTTGTGTGACATTTTACAAAATATAAAACACAGGTCATATGCCTAAGATATGCCATTTTCCTCACTCATATCTATTTCCTCATTCATATCTATACTACTACCCCATACCTAGCCATGTTCCTTACTCTACACACTTCATACTTATTCATTTTCCTTCTTGATCCCCTTACTTCATACTTAGCCACTTCTCCTTCTTTCCACTCTACTCTCCATACTTAGTCATTTTACACTACTCTCCATATTCCTTTACGCTACTCTCCATACTCCTATACTTAGTCATTTTCATGAATGCAGATATGGGAGCCCTTCCCTCGTCTTCACCTTCTACTCCTAACCCCACAACTTGCATTTACACAATTTTCAATTTTCACTTCCCACTTCCTCATTACCCAAATTGTACCCTTCATGACCTAGTCATTTTATTAAGTTTTACACTTAGTTTTTACTCAATTTTCACTTCCCACTTTCGGATTACCCAAATTTCACCGTTCATGACTTAGTCATTTTATTGAGTTTTACACTTAATTTTTACCGAGTCTTATACTTAGTTTATTTTTTACTTTTGAATGCAACTCGCATTTCCATCATACTCAACTTCCCACTTCCACATTACCAAAATTGCACCCTTTATGATTTAGTCATTTTACTGAGTTTTCCACTTAGTTTTAAATTACACCCTTCATGACATAGTCATTTTATTGATTTCTCCACTTAATTTTAATTGAGTCTTATACTTAGTTTATTTTTTACTTGTGGGAACCCATCTTGTGATTTTTCTACATCACCCTACCCATGCCCATATTATTATTTTCTACATCACCCTACCCCTACCCATCTTATGATTATTCTCAACACATAGTCAGTTTTACTAAGTCTTTTTGCTAAGCTTTACTAACCCTCATTACCCTACCTATGCATTTCCTTATTTCTAGGTTTTCCAATTTTATTATTTCATGAAATTATTCATTATATTCCTAAGTTTTATCCCTTTCCCCTCCTTTGGCATATTGGGACACATGGAAGTGATGTGGACCTATCCTTAGGTGGCATGTGGCAGTCATATGGACCTATCACATTGTGACACATGTAAGTGAGGTGGACATACCCCTAGGTGACACTTGGATGATATTTATTGGACAAATAGATGATTGGGAAAGTGATTTGGCATGATGACTAGGTGATGATGTGGCAACCAAAAGTTACAATGTGAACAACATACAGAGGCCTCCATAGTTATCTCTATTTCACACACAAATAACATGGGGATGCATTTTTAATGTGGGATAAATGGGGCGTATTTTTAATCAAGGGCTCAAAATTCACATGCATAGATTAACAGTTGTTGAGTCTCCATCTCACGGAGGCCATAACTTTTGATCCCGATCTCCGAATTGAGAAAAAGATATCTTGTTGGAAAGATAAAGATGAGAAGAACACTTTGGAATTGATTTTAATGGATGAAATAATTACTATAAGTCCCTAAAAAGTAAATTAAATTTGGGCTATTGAAAGCTTAGAAATGAGTTATTTTTGGAAAATTATTTATTGAAATAAAGTCCTTGGCTTCTAAACTAGGTCCTAGATGATGTGACTTATATCTAAGTTTACATTTACAAATGGAAATTAAACCCTAACTCTAACCCTAAATAATATTCAATAAGATTATAAAATAAGAGGTGAAAGAAATTCAAGGGGTTGGTATGTTGGTTATTGTTCGCACTAAGGAGTTTTTGTAGCAGTGAAGAGTTTTCAAGAAGCAAGTTTTTCCCTTTCCAATATTTTTTTAATTAGCCTACTTAACTTCCTTCCTCATATTTATTTCTTCTTGGTTCTTTCCATCAGGTTTTCTATGTATATTTGCAAATAGGAATATATGAGTATGATCAACTCTTTCTTTGAATTATTCCTGTCATTCTTCATGATATTCCACATCTAGAGGAAAAAACTCCCTACTTGTAAAAAAGAAAATGTAGTTTAATTCGGTTTATCTGATTTTCATTGAGATCTTGTTGAGGTTGTTTCATCCCTCTTGTTCCAAACATTCTTAAAATTGTTATATTTGGAATATTATTATAAATTTCTCCCAGAAAGAACTATTTTGTGGAATTACATTATAATTTGAGTCTAAATCTTGATATTTCAAATGTATTGTCCATCAAAATATTTTTTGAGTTGTAATGAAGTGATCATGCAAATTTATTTGATGACTTGTCCATTTTGCATTTATTTTATCTTGTAAATTCATATTTGATTCTAGGTTCACATCATTTCAAAAGGAAGGAAGAATATGTGTTGAAAGAATACTCCAAATCCTATAGATACAAATATCTACATATATATTTATCATTTTTTGTTGAACTATATGGTGTGTTTGACAAGTACATTTATATATAACAACTTGTATATATGTATATAAGAGTTTGTACATAATGGTTTCATTGGAATATTTGTTGGGATTTTCTATGCACACATTTAAGTTCAGAAGAAAAATATTCCATCTATCAATAAAGGAGAGTACCACCTCTATAAAAACACAGGAGGATTTATCCTCATGGTGTTATCTTAAATACCTTGAAAATGCCTTTTAGATCAACATTTTGGCGACTCTGTTGGGGACAAACAAAAGGGTATTTTCGTAGACCATAAATTGGAATGGTTTGTTTCCAAGAAATATAATACTTTTTAGGATCATATATAATTGATAAACTAGAAGATGTCTAGTTCAAGCCTTGGAAACAATTTTGGAATATTTCTAGTTGAATGATTAAAATGAAATGGGCTCTTGAAAACCTCATTCAAGGAGTTTCAGATGGTGTTGAAAATATTTTATTGAATTTTCAAGAACAAATCAACTATGTCAATTTTTGGAGAATAAAATAACCATCCAAGATTTGAGAGGATGAACTCCCTGGAAAATGCATCATTAAAAATCTAGATTTTGAAGTTTCCCTGAAGATTCCATCATTAAAACTCAATATTTTGAAGAAAGATCCCCTCGAGATTCCACTAAAAATATTCCATAATTCCAAGAAGATCTATATGACAACGCAACAAAATATTCTCTTCCATGTTGTGATGATATTTTTCCTTCCCCAAGAAGCCCAACAAAACTTGTTCAAGTTACAATAAAGTGAGAAGGTACCCAAAGAAAGAAGTAGTTTCACAAAGGTCCCCTCAATTTTCAAGGAAAGGTTCATCCCACACCAAATATTTCCATAGACAAGTTTTCCATGTTCTTCGAAAATACTTCAAAGGATGGAGATAAGAATTTGGCTAATTTTGATAGTGCTTGTGATATTTACAATGATTATGAAGATTATGTTGCTTGCCTATTGTTTTTCCTAACTCTAAAAGTAAATGTTAGTGAATGGTTTTATTCATTTCTTCCAGGAACCATCACTAGTTGGGATGTATAAGAAAAATATTTGTTTCGAAATATCTCCCAAGGAAATATACATATTATCTTTTCTTGAATTTGGTTGAAATCCATAAGAATGAGAAGGAGACAATAAAATATTTCAATTTCAAATTTATGAAATTCCAAATTTATCAAATTTTTTTTCATTTAGTAAATTTTACTAATAAGCATTTGTTGGATCGAGATAATGGTTTGGGGATGACTCCATAGACCAATGGATAAAGGTTGTTGGTATTGGTATAGGTCCTAAACAACCCACAGGGGGTCACTATCCCATAGTTTAATCTAGATGTTGATGTGTTTTCATAACACCCATCAACTAAGGTGATTGGGGTGCATATTTGAACCTATGATTTTTTCAAATGGAGACTAATTTTTTTTCAAATTTGGAAAGTTCCCAATTACCCTCACCTATGTTGATTTTTGTAGCTTCAAGTAGGTATCATCACGTGCCTTAGGTATTGGGCATATCAGAATCATCATAGGAACCAAATTACACTCTTCATTTGGTGAAAATCGCTCTATAAGGATATTCCAGAAATACCAATGGTGGTAGAAGCCACACTTGAAGAACAAGTCTCAAAAATCAAGGAAGTAATTAAAGGCTTCGGCACTAGGATCAAAGATTTGGATTCACACATCACACCGAGGACACCACCTAAGGAAAAGGAACACAAAGAAAGAACCAGTATGACCTTAGTAGAAATTATTAAGAGTTTAGATGAGGAGTGTGTGAAGCTATGTGAGGAGAGAATGCATATTTGGACAAATATGATGGAGGATATAGTGATGAAGGTTGTGGAAGCTAGATTAAGAGATGTGTAGGAAAAGGCACAAAAGGATTTGGATAACATAAGTATGCTATAACTAGCTGAGTGCATGGTGGCCATCTTAGAAAACAAGCAGTCATACACTGAAATATAATGGATAAGGGAACATTAGAAGATTCTCCAACATCGATTAGTATTGCAGCAAGACAAAGCAATTGGAAGTTGTGTAGAGAACGGTAAATAAGGAAGCACATGACAGCAAGGATAAACTCATGACCCTGAATGTGCACTTCATAAAGGATATTTTGGAACAAGAAGAATATTCAAGAAAGAAGTTGTGACAACAAAGGAAAGCCTATAAAAGTTCATGAAAGCATGGAGGGGCACAATGCAACAGGATTAAGTGGCTCAGTATGAGACATAGGTGATTGTTGGGGGATTATTGAATAAACATTTCAAAGAACTAAGTTTCAAGGGTGAACGCAAAAGTAGGAAGGACAAAAGTTAGGCATGCAAAATAATATAGACATGAAAAAGAAGGAAGAACAGTTGCCACGAATGTAAAAGAGGCATGTAGGTGCAAAGGCAGAAAAATCATGCCCGAACAATGAGTTGTCATGAGTTATAATGAGTCATCATGATTTTTCATAGGTTTTTGGGATAAGTGAGTAGGTTTTTGAGAACTAAATTATATGTATAAATATGTAATGGGTCAGGAAGAATAGGTTGTTGAAGGTGAGTTGATGATAGGTTGAGGATGATAAAATGGACTGAGAAGGAGAGGGAGTCTATGTATGAAGGCTTAGAGAGGGTTTTGCAGATAGAGGCTTGCACTGCAGAGCAACTAGGCAGGGTGGGGAAGGCTATCATGATGTATCTATTGTAAGCATAGTGTGCAAGCCTAAGATGATTTCACGAATAATAATAAAGAAGCTAGTCATTGTGGACATAGCCCAAGAATTGGGTGAACCATGTTAAATTATGTGTTTGGATGTCTTTTTATGTGATTTTTGATGGATGTTTTATTTCTTCATAACTAGATCTAGATTTTTTTATTAGATGATTGATGTGTAGTAATGATGAATGTTACATAGAATAGTTTATGTTGCAATCTACATTACCATGTTCTTGCATAAAATATTTTTTACTAATTAATCAAGGGAAAGGAGACAAAGAATACATCGCACAGGGTAGATAAGTAGGAATGAACATTCTAATAGCCTCACATCCCCTTATCTCTACAGAAACTTGGTTCCTGTAGTCCCATTAGATGCCTCAATTCAAACTTCACTTGCATGGAGGTGATGTCTAAAGGGGTAGTATATTAAGGGTTTTGTAGGTTGGAGAACTTGAACCTAGGGTCTTAAAACTACATGCCAACACTTATGGAGGGGCTTCTATGTTGACCCCTAAGGATTGTGTTGTAACAAATATTGAAATTTTGGCTTTCGGTCACTTAGGAGAATGAATGGAAGCATTGGCAGTTGGACGATTGCATACACCGAGCATTAATCCACATGGAGAAAGAGTTCATGAGTCCGGGTTTTTTTCTGTCAGTGATTTGGCCGACGTAGATATCTTAATAACTACAGCCCTGATCCCTGAATTCACTAAAGTATTAAAGGATAAGACAGGTCAAATAAAGATTAAGAAAGATTAACGTTAATAAATCTCATCGCAATTTCGCAATTCAGGATTTCTCACTTCAAGTATTATCGAAGTCTCGGCACTTAAATCCATGAAAGGATAAATATTAATTGCTAATCATGATTAATTAAGAGATTAAAACAAATGATTATCATCTAATTAATCCCATCGCCATTTCGCGATTCGAGATTCCTTGCATGTCATAACTCTTGAGGACATGATACCCGAAACCCGAAGGCCCGAAAGAGTGCTATGTAAAAGCCAAAATCTATTTCGGGGATTTTTCCATTGGGGATTTGGCCGATGTGAATATTTTAATAACCACTGCTTCGTTTCCCCGAATCCTGAAAACCCGAAATTGGGACTCCAATCATATGCAAAACGGATTTAGAAAAATGCAATTTTCTCAACCATGGAGAGGTTATTTTTCACGTTTGAACAGTCGATCAACATCTACAAATCTTAAGATATCCATTGGTGTCTTCATAATTTCATTTTGATCTTGGTAAGGCAGTCAAAATTCCCCCGCAAGATGAGGTTCATTTTCAGAAATATGGCATTTTTACTATGCTGAGTCATCATTTTCAAATGAGAATTCTGAGCTACTAGAGTATCATTTTGAGAAACGGTAGGAGGATTTTGTGCCTAACACATCAAAGATAATTAGCCTCTTTTAGTTCTCCTACAGGTGTCACACATTGGGAGAATCAAATCCATCTCTGAGCCCTAATTTTTGGATTTCATATTTTCCTGTTTTGACACATGTTTGTTAAATGCAGATTTGGGAAGAATGAAAATGGGTCTCAGGGAACTGAGACCCATTTTCTATGGTAGAAAGTTTCAAGAATTGGTTGTAACTATTGTTATCTTTTAGATTAGAGAGGATTTCGACCTCAATACATATATGAGGCATATTTGTAAAAGGAGGAAGGGGGAGAGGAGTAGTACCCCTGGGCTGTAGCACTCATTTTCATGTTTAATAAAAGAGTGCAGAGAATTTTCGATCTATATCAGAGATTCTTGTGATTTTGTTTGCAGAGAATGTCTTATTGCTTCATTTTCACATCATTTCACTTGTTTTTATTTCCATTTTCTTCCGGATTTGTAACTATGTTTGTAATGGAATTCATCCATTTGTTAGATGCTCTGTTGTTGGACATGATATAGGTTGTTTCTTGTAGATATATGAAGGTTCAGAATTCATCCTTGCTAGATGCTCTATCCCAACTATCTCTTTCCACTGGTTTATGCTTGGAATTCGCTCATTGCTAAGTGCTCCTTGCATTTTGATATGTTTTCTCTTTATTCTGCTACCATACTTTTTATAAATCCTTCCCTCTATAATCAACTTATATCTCGCCTCTACTCCATGGATTTCCATTGACAAAACACTCTTATTACTTTCTTGATCATTTGACTCCATGCCCAATGGATTACTTTCCAGTCCAACCCATCAACGCTAAAAACCCAAAACTTTCTATTACCCATAGAACTGCCCACTGTTAAGCTTATTGAATATCCTATTGTGATTTTCGAGAGATCCCTCTCAGGTTGGAAGGGGCAGTTTCCAATCAAAAGTGGTTCGAGGTTATCTCTGAATTTACTTGCATGCAACCCAGGTCAATTCCGAGTGAAAAAATTTATTTCATTTAAAATGTGCTAAGGCTTGGCTCTATTATAGCCTAGAACCAACTCTTGCGACAACATTTTCTGGCGCCGTTGTTGGGGAAGGAGGAAAGAATTTATCTTCCCTGGGACACGACAAAAAGTTCAGATCTATTTATTAATGGTGAACAAGGGATAGCCATTCAATTGGATGTGATCATTCACCTTGCGACTCCTTAGTTCGAAGACTCTACATGATTCACTGGTGACTCCACTGGTCTCAAAATGTTGGATTCGTTCCCTGCTCGGATTGCTGCAAGGTTTGGTCCTCTGGACTTTGCAAATGTTTATGGTTTCCCAAACACTATTCCAGACATTAAAGTTTGGGAAGATGTCCTTCATAAATTTGGAGAATATGCGGACGACAATCCCACCCAAAACTTGTTTGAATTCCACAAGCTCATGGATGAATTAAATATACATCATGAATATGTCCTCATGAAACTGTTTATGTTTTCATTGGAAAGAGATGCTAGACTCTGGTATAAATATTTACCTCATTCCAGTATTCTTTCATTGAAATATTTTCACATACTTTGTCATCAGCATTGTAATAGAATCTATTCAGTTGAAATACTTTTTGAAGATTGGTGTAATATAAAATTCATAAGACAAATAGATCAAATACGTCTTCTTGAAGAGGAGGAAGGAATATCATAAATTTCTCAAGTCGATGAAGATAATCAGTATGAAGAAGAGTTGGCTAATAAAGAAGTAGGATACGATAGCTCTTGTGATCACATTCAAGAAGAAGATATTCAGCATCATGGTCAACATGTAGAAGAGAAACAAAACAATAGTTGTTTGCTCTAGAAATTTCATAGACCATCTCCTCCTTTAACAGAAGAAGAGATAGATCTTCTCCTGAACAGTCATGTTGCAACCCCTTCTTACATAGATCTGAAACATTCACATAGTCCTGAACATGTGAGTGAAACTTCTTCTATTATTGAAAATGAAAATCTAAGTTTAAATCATGACAGCCATGGAACTTTAGAGGAAGTTAGTAAACCAATTTATGATGATGATTTCCAGCCAGAGGATCATCTTGTAGACACTTTTTTGTTTCATAAAGAAGATAGGGTTTTCATGTTTAATAACCTTGAAGAATGTTTGTTGTTCGAAGATGCTTTAGACTATGATTTGGAGGAGTGTGGATCTAAGATAGATAGCTTCACGGTTGATATTCCTAGCATTTGTTTGACTGATGACACTCTTGAGTTATCTGATGAACCTATTTATGATGAATATCGAGAAGAACAAGAAGAGAAGATTTTTTTTTTCTTCACACACAAAAATTTACAACGATCCTCCTTTGTTTGATGAATGTGATGAAAGTGTTTATGAAGATGTTGAGCAGCAAGAAACTTTGGTTCAACAGGAAAGAAATCAACAACATCATGAAAGAGATCAACCTATGTATGTCAGCTACCAAGAACATCTTTGGACAACAGGTGAAGGACATAAGGAGGGGTTACTAAAACAATTGATCTCTCCTCCATGTTTAGCATCCATTGAGAAACAAACCAGTAAGTTTCAATGCGACATTTTTGCACCAGTAGAAGAAAAAATTAGCAGTGGACAAAGTGCACAAAAACATTTCAGACAACTTTCTCAACAGGAGGAAGTATGGATTAATTGTGAAAGTGGTATATCTCTTCCCTTATATGATCCAGTAGTAGTTTATATGGAGTCAAAATGGGGGACTGAATTTTTTATTTCCAACTTCTTGAAGTCTGAATTTCAAAACTATAAGTACCTGCTTCCAGGGCATGTTTTGAAATTTGCAACTTCTCCTGCCATCCTTTTGCTCAAAGATGGAAGCATATATAAGTTTGTTAGTCAGATACTCACTTGGTTGATTTGGAATTTTTCCTATACTTGAACAAAGTAGTGATATCGGTTAGAGTAGAGGATGTATATAAATAAGCTTGACTTTGAACACTAGAGTACAACAATGGTTTTCAGTATGTTTCCGGTTTAGTTTGGAATCCAGTATGGTTTTGTTTAAAGCATTACGACTCCATAGCCCAATGAATGCATAAGAGGTTTTTTGTTTCAGAAAGGTGCAAGTAAAGTGACAAAGTTCAGAGTTTGATAAGGACGATTTTAGGTCACCCAATGGATGAAGGCACGTGGTCTACTATTCTTGGCACTTTGCAGGAAAGAACCATCCCTAGATGGAGCCTCTGTTGTAAGAAATATTGAAATTTTGGCTTTCGGACACTTAGGAGAATGAATGGAAGCATTGGCAGTGGGACGACCGCATACACCGAGCATTAAGCCACATGGAGAAAGAGCTCATGAGTCCAAGTTTTTTTCCATCGGGGATTTGGCCGACGTATATATCTTAATAACTACAGCCCATCGTGATTTCGCGATTCGAGATTCCTTGCATGTCATAACTCTTGAGGACATGATACCCAAAACCCGAAGGCCGGAAAGAGTGCAATGTAAAATACGAAATCTATTTCGGTGATTTTTCCATCAGGGATTTGGCCGACATGAATATTTTAATAACCACTTCTTTGTTTCCTGGAATCCCGAAAACCTGAAATTGGGACTCCAGTCATATGCAAAACGACATTAGAAAAACGCAATTTTCTCAGCCGTGGAGAGGTCATTTTTCACGTTCGAATAGTCAATCAACATATACAAATCCTAAGTTGTCCATTAGTGTCTTCAAAATTTAATTTTGAGCTTGGTAAGGTAGTCAAAATCCCCCCACAAGATGAGGTTCGTTTTCAGAAATATGGTGTTTTTACTATGTTGAGTCATCATTTTCAAATGAGGATTCTGAGCTACTGGAGTATCATTTTGAGAAACGGTTGGAGGATTTTGTGCTTAACACATTGGAGATCATTAGCCTCTTTCAGTTTTCCTACATGTGTCACACATTGGTAGAATTGAATCCATCTCCAAGCCCTAATTTTTTAATTTCATATTTTCCTGTTTCGACACATGTTTGTTAAATGCAAATTTGGGAAAAATGAAAAGGGGTCTCAGGGAACTGAGAGATGTTTTTTCTCAGAATAAATAGATGCAGAAAAACCTCTTTCATTTTATACACAAATATCTCTATTCGAGATATACAGAACCATAGACGCAGCCCTAGTTTTCGACAGTTTGGCCCATTTTCTATGGCAGAAAGTTTCAATAATTGGTTGTAACTGTTGTTATCTTTTAGATTAGAGAGGATTTCAACCTCAATACATATATGAGGCATATTTGTAAAAGGAGGAAGGGGGAGAGGAGTAGTACTCCTAGGCTGTAGCACTCATTTTCATGTTCAATAAAAGAGTGCAGAGCATTTTTGATCTATATCAGAGATTCTTGTGATTTTGTTTGTAGAGAATGTCTTATTGCTTCATTTTCACATCATTTCACTTAGTTTTGTTTCCATTTTCTTCCGGATTTGTAACTGTGTTTGTAATGGAATTCATCTGTTTGTTAGATTCTCTATTGTTGGACAGGTTATAGGTTGTTTCTTGTAGAGATATGAAGGTTCAGAATTCATCCTTGCTAGATGCTCTGTCCCAACTATCTCTTTCCACTGATTTATGCTTGGAATTCGCTCATTGCTAAGTGCTCCTTCCATTTTGATATGTTTTCTCTTTATTCTTCTACCATACTTTTTATAAATCCTTCCTTTTGTAATCAACTTATATCTCGCTTCTGCTCCATGGATTTCCATTGACAAAACACTCTTATTCCTTGCTTTATCATTTGACTCCATGGCCAATGGATTACTTTCCGGTCCAACCCATCAACCCTAAAAACCCAAAACTTTCTGTTACCCACAGATTTGCCAACTATTAAGCTTATTGAATATCCTATTGTGACACATTTTCAAGAGATCCCTCTCAGGTTGGAAGGGGTAGTTTCCAATCAAAAGTGGTTCGAGCTTATTTTGGAATTAACTTGCATGCAACCCAAGCCAAGTTCGAGTGACAAAATTTATTTCATTTAAAATGTGCTAAGGCTTGGCTCTATTACAGCCTCGAACCAACTCTTGTGACACCAGATTGTATATAAAGGAGAGAGGTCATTGTGACATTTCAATGCTATGTTTTAATGTATGCATCCACCTAGGCTTGTCCATTCCACAAAAATCTCAAAATTTTTCACTCTAATACCAAAATGTAATGTCCCTAGCCACCATGGTTGGGCAATGCCACTTAAAAATTCTAGTGCATAGATTTTTCTCTATAACATTATTCTGCACAAAAACACTTGAGGTAACGTGCACGATCCTAAGATGGATCATGCCACACCACTGTCCCTCTTTTGACACAAGTTATAATAGTGGAAGTAACACAATACAACTACATGCACAAGTATGTTGAGCACAAAAAATTATTGTGCATGTATTCTTCTCTGAACATGTGATCACTACCGCACGTAACCATTTTGGCTTCAACCACAATTTTTTCTCTCCTTGTGTGCATGGATTGCTTCCCTGTGCGCACAAGTGCACCCAACCTCTTGTGCGCATGAAGTATTTATGTGCATGTATGACCATTCTAACCTTGTCTTAGAGACTCATGACCATTATTATAAGGTTAACATGAATAACCAATAACAAATTTCATATTCAACATGTACTACTACAATATTGAATATCAACACCAAACTTACATGTGAAAGTAGCATTATACAAAACAACAACAATTTTGTATATGCAACATCATACAAGATTTAAACCCATATCAGACATATATAATCAAGCACACAATAAATGAGACAAGCACATAAAGGACACTTATATTTTATGAAAAGTCACCAACTGCATGCAGAACTCAGATGTTCCTCCCAGCCATAGACTATGTTTCTCATAAAATTTCATCAAAAAGTCACCCCTGAGCTGGGGCTTAAACTCCATAAGGGAAAATAGGATTCATAATGCTAGGCTAAGTTTTGATAAACAATGAAATTTCTCAGTCCAAGGTTCCTACTATTGCAACTAGTCTACAGTCTCTCATTCCCTACATGCT
Source organism: Picea abies (assembly GCA_900067695.1). Lineage (NCBI taxonomy): Eukaryota > Viridiplantae > Streptophyta > Pinopsida > Pinales > Pinaceae > Picea > Picea abies. The sequence goes on from CBVK0100043961.1 coordinate 26,906, forward strand.
TGTCCCACCCTAGGAAGTGTGCTCCTTCTCTTCTCAATAGACCTTCAGTTTCCCCACTTAATGTAGGAGAATCACTCCACCTCAGTAGTGCGCCATCTATTCAACACATCCATGCACATTTAAGAAGGGGAGAGGTTCCATCCCTCTCATTTTGACCTCAGTTTTAAATTTTAAAAATGTAATTAATGCAATTAATTGTTGAAAGGATGAAAGAGCTGAGTTGATGCCTTTGTCTAGGCTGTAGATAAGGTCTCCTTAAATGAATGATAGGTTGTTATATATAGATCTAATTCGGACTAGATGGCCATTTAATGTAATTTAATGTAATTTAATGAGAGTTAGGTGAGTTGGAGGGAGAGCTCAAGGAGCCCCTCTTCTGTGAAATATATTTGTATCAAAATTCATTAGATTTAGAAGTGAAGGAGGGGATGAGCGAGTAGAGAGCTCAAGAGAGGAGGAGAGAGTCGAGAATATGTTTCAGTCCAAGCCTGCACGTATTGTAATTAACATTTTGTTATTAATACAAAAGAACATATTTCACTGTCCGTGAATTTCTATGTGATGGATGTTTTTTTATGAATGTTATGTGTGCTTATGATATTTTGTTAGATGCATGAATATATTCCATTTGCAGGAATTAGATAGATTTATCTATCCTTGAGAGTTTGTTGAGTTTTTGTGTGTTCTTTAGGCTGTGCAAGGAGTGCACAACATGGTATTGGAAACTCTGTAGCCAGTGCAAGGAGTGTGTATATGAACTCTTTTCAAGTCAGAGAAGAACGTGCCAAGAGGGCACACCAGAGAAAACAAAACTCAAGAGGATCCTCAAGGTTGTTGGACACCTTGGAGGGGGAAGTTTGTGAAGAGAAGGAACAAAAGCCAGAGTTACCGAGAACTATGTAGAGCTATGCTAGGTGGGCATTGAGAAGGTGCAAGTGTGGACAAGAATAAATATATTTCAAATTATGTGAGAAGGGAAGTTTCAAGGAGAGGACACCCCAGATTTACTAAACATATGTGGACGGAGAAACTAATTCAGAGTTGTTGAACACTCTGAAAGAAAATCTCTGCAAGTGTGCATCGAGAATAATTTTTCGAGAGAACACAAGAATCCCTTTGAGGAGTAAAGGGAATGAAGCCTTAGAACTTGAGTAAGTGAAATATCAAGAGAGAGATCGCAAGGAGTGCATGTAGGAGTGAATTTATTCCAATTTCACAAGTTCAGGAGGACGAGCATGGTTTCTTGGAGGGCACCAGGAGTTTTCTGGTAAGACAAAAATCCTAGATAACTTTAGGCTCGAGCGAGATAAATATCAAGAGAAATAGTGCATTTGCTCAAAAAATATAAACACAAAATGCAAAGGCCGAGGACAATCCAAGACTAGGACACGAGGAAAGCACTAGGGGTTTGCCAGAGGTAATGTGTTTTTAAAATTTACAAGCTTAGGAGGAAGAGCATGGACTACCAGGAGGGCACCAAAAGTCTTCCAAAGAAGAAGAGGGCAAGATAGATATCAAACTCAAGTGAGTATATGAGTAAACTTAGAATTTTTCTAAGTCTGGGCGAGTTCGAGGGCTCGCATGAGAAGGTTCAGAGGCCAAATCCTTTGAACACATGCAATTTACTCCAAATTTGGGAGGAAGCAGTGAAGCTCAGGAGGAGAATCATTAACAACCGTATGATCATCTCCAAGGATAGATACGGACCGCTAGATCCTATGTCCAGATAGAAGGAGGTTGCAGAGGAGAGGAATAGATCTTTTTCGTCGGATATGGGTGTGAAGGACCAACAGTTGTTGAATCCAGAGGTAAGTGCACAAGAATTAAACCATCTTAAAGTATAAAGGAGAGTGAGATAGTAGAAGACCTGAAGTCCTGAATCCGATCGAGACCTTCCATCATCCAGAGTGGCAAATAAAAAAAGACTAGAGAATTTAGGAGGAGAAGCTTTGGAGAAATTGTGTAGAGAAAAAAGTAAAATTCATGAAGAAGCGAAGCAGATCCTGTCAGTTTATCGCCAGGAGACATGTGGCATTAGGGCATGCATCTGGAAGGACAAAATTAAGTCTGGGAAGATAATTGTCGAAGAGCCGAGAGCCAAAGAAGATCGTGGTCGTTGAATTTGAGAGGGGGAATGCATATCATCAGAACATAGAAGGCGCATTCTCGTCGTTGATTATTGGAACACGTGGCGTTGGATTAGGCCCTTCACTACTTTGTTGTTTGGAAGGAACAACATTAGGAAGGAGTGAATAATCATCTAAGAACTGAAACCCTTGAAAATATCTAAACCGTCCATTTCTCAATTGATTTGGGTTGTCCATCCAAAGGACAAGTGTCAACAGGGAGAAGGGTTCGGAAGAGATACACTTTGGGAAAAATTTTCTATTCAAATTTTGAACTCCCAAAGGCCAAAGTCCGAATTTGATCACAGTCGTTAGTTTTTGGATAGGCGAGAACCGTTGATACTCGCACCAGTTTTGTTTTTGGTTCACGGTTCAGAGGAACTCACGTCGATTGCAGTTGAAATGATCGAAGGTGAGATCGGAAGAGC
>CBVK0100043962.1:11678-29445 GCA_900067695.1 Picea abies
GCAACTGACCAATAATTCTCATGATTTGAATAGTCCACTTAGCACTCATTTCATCGGGTGATACTCACAGGGGTGAAGAAATGGGATTGAAACCAACGAAATGAATATGGGTCATATATTAATGACTTACACTACGCAGTTAATCCCAAAAATAATATCTAATATCTTGCACTGCGAAAGCCCCTATATGCTTAAATAATAAGAGTTAAGGGATCTCTAACTGGGTAGTTCATAAGGCACAATACTTGCTAAGGTTTTGCAAATTGGGTAGCAAGCTAAGTGGGCTTGATTGTGGGAAAAACTCCATAGTTAAGCGCGCTTGAGCCAGAGGCATCTTGGGATGGGTGACCACCTGGGAAGTCCTGGTTACTGGGTGCAAGCCCCAGAAGTGATGATTGATGCTATGTGATTCATTTCATTGGTTTCAATCCCATTTCTTCACCCCTGTGAGCATCACCCGATGCAATGAGTGCTAAGTGGACTATTCAAATCATGAGAATTATTGGTCAGTTGCGACTAATACTCATGAATATGGGTCATAGATTAATGACTTACACTATGCAGTTAATCCCAAAAATAATATCTAATATCTTGCACTACAAAAGCCCCTATATGCTTAAAGGATATTGATGTTTGTTTCTTACTTAACCATGATACCATACACTCACCCAAGTAGAAGGATATTCCATTTATACTTCTTCTGTCATCAATGCTACTTGCCCAATCTACATCTGTGTAGAAAATAAGAGATAGATCATTCCCTTTTGGATACCATAATCCAAATTCTTCTGTACCTTTTAAATATCTGAATATCCTCTTTACTACCATAACATGTGATTCCTTTGGTGTTGCTTGAAACCTTGCAACCTGTCTAACTGCCTGCATCACATCCGGTCTAAAAGATGTCACATAGAACAAGCTGCTAATCATCGATCCGTACTGTCTTTGGTCTGCATCCTTTGAATCATCATCCTTAATTAACTTGCAAGTAGTCTCTATAGGAGTACTGACTGGTTTACAATCTTCCATTCCAAACCTTTTTATCATTTCTATGATATACTTAGTCTGAGATATGAAGATACATGTGTTGTTGCGACATATTTGTAGTCCCAAAAAGAAAGAAAAATCTCAAATCAATGACATCTCGAACTCATTCTACATGTCTTTGGAAAATTTATGACTCATCCTCTAATCATCACTTCCAAAAATAATATCATCAATATAAAATTCAATTAAAAAGATACTATCTTGATTTACCTTTATGTAGAGATTGTTAACTGCATTTTCTTTCTGAACCCTTGCTGCTGTAAGTATTTGTCCAATATTGAATACCATGCTCTAGGGTCTTGTTTGAGACTATATAGGGCCTTCTTCAACCTACAATTTTTTTTCCCTTCTCTGACAACTAGAATCCTTCAGGATGCTCTATGTAGACTTCTTCCTCAAGATCTCCATTTAGGAATGTTGATTTCATGTCCATCTGATACACTTTAATATTCTTAGAACATGCATAATCTAGGATCAGTCTTATTGCTTCCATTATGGAAACTAGGGAAAATGTCTCTTCAAAGTCTATACATTCAACCTGAGCATATCCCTTACATACCAATCTTGCTTTGTTCCTGGTAACATGTCCATCCTCATTCAATTTGTTTCTAAAGACCCAATTTGTATCGATTACATTCTTGTTCTTCGGCCTTGGAAATAGTTCCCAAGTGTCATTCTTTTCTATATGATCTAACTCTTCATCCATAGCTTTGATCCATAATTCATCCTTGTTGGCTTCTTCAAAATTGCTTGGCTCAAATGTGGATAACAGTTCTAGGTGATTTTGTTCTGGTGAATGTATTCTTCTTCTAGTTTCAACTCTTGCATATTTATTTCCAATGATTTGTTCTGATGCATGATTCTTTTGCACTTGTCTGCTAGGTGTCTTTAGAGGTACTTGAAGATATTTTTTCTCTTACTATGCTTTTGACTCCTCTTCCTCTTCTTCCTTTACATCTTCTTCATGATTATGTTCCACTAAATATTTACTTTCTTCTTTCATATTTCATCCATCTGTCTCATCAGTCGTCACATTGATGCTTTCCACTATTCCGTCGAGTCTCAAATTGAAGCATTTGTATGCTTTCCTTTTTCTTGAGTACCCAACCAATATACCTTTATCAACTTGAGAATCAAATTTTCCAATCCCTCAATCTTCCCTTTTGATGTAGCATTTGCTTCCAAATACTCTGAAGTGCTTCACATTCGATGGTATTCCTTTCCATAGCTCACATGGAGTCTTATCACTATTATTTATGAGCATTCCTCTGTTCTGAATGTGAAATATTGCATGCATTACTTGTACCCAAAAGACGTCTGTTAAATTGGAATCCATTAGCATGGTTCTAGCCATTTCTTGCATTGCTATGTTCTTCCTTTCGATCACTTCATTTTGCTGACGTGTCCTGGCTACTAAGAATTACCTATTTATCCCATGCTCACTGTAGAATTCCATGAACTTGTTTGATGTAAACTCTCCTTGATTTTCTGATCTCAAACACTTGATTTTCAACTCTGTCTTAGTTTCAACCATCTCTCTGTACGTCTTGAAGTTCTTGAATGCCTCTAACTTCTTCTTGAGAAAGAAAAATGCAATCATTCTTGTGTGTCATAAACTAGTAGCATGGAGTATTGTTCACCTTTCAATCCCTTTGTTCTTGTCGGTCTGACTAGATCGGTATGTACAATCTCTAGTGGCTTTGTTGTGGAGTATTCCTTTGAATTGAACTTTGTCTTGGTTTGTTTTCCTTGTAGACAATGCTTGCATAGAATGTTTGTTGGCTTTGAGATCTCAGGAATTTCTCGCACTACTTCCCTTTTGTTGACCTTGACAAGATTATCAAAATTTATGTGACCCATTCTTCTATTCCAGAGCCAACTTTCATATTCCTTTCCTATGCAACATTTTTCTTTTCCAATTTCGTTTAGTACATATATGTTGCTTGGAGTTCTTATAGATGTAGCCACCAATTTGTCTGACCCTGCTTTTATTATTTCACATTTATGAGAATCAAACACAAGTATGTGTCCTTGATCACACATTTGACTTACACTCAGTAGATTGTGTTTCATGTCTTCGACTAGTAGAACATTTTATGCTTTGGCATCCTTGCTTCCAAGCTTAACTATCCCTTTTCCTATAATTCTAGATGAGTTTTCATTCCCACATGAAACTGATGCATCTCTTTCCTTCTTCAAGGTTAGGAACCTGTCCATATCACCTGTCATATGCTTTGAGAAACCAATATCAACATACCATCCATGTCTCTTGTGTTTAGATTGTAGAGAAAGCATGCATTCTTCAATGCTAAATTGATCCCGCTTTATTATCCATATCCTTTGTGGTTCATGTATGTGACTGTTGATATTCTGTTGCGATTCTCTAGGAGGAACAATCAATCTACAATATTTGGCCATTTGTCCAAAGTTGTTACACTTGTAACATTCTACTTCAATGCTCAATGATTCAAATCTGTTGTAGCTTCTACTTTGTGCTTCATGGAATCTTTTTGAATAACCATTTCTTATGTAGCCTTCATAGTTATTTCTGTTCTTGGTGTTGGCTCTACAATTCACAACGTTATGCCCAAAATTATTACATGAATAATATAAACCAAGAAAAATAGTTTGATACCTGGGGGTAGAATATCTTCTGAATGGTGCTGCTCTTTTGAATCTTTCTTCTTCTCGGGGTCTCTCCATTGTTGGCTACTGTTTATTATGAAATGTGGACCTTCTGGGTGGTGTAGTGTATCTACAATCCTATTCTTGGTTCCTCATACCTTCTTCCTTCTTGGAGGAGCCTCTAACTGTTTCTGCATAGCTTCACTGTTCTATTGTCTTAGAGCTTGATCCTTTCTTTGTCTGGTTATATCCTAGTACAGATTTTCCATGGTATGGCCTTTGACGGCTAATGATCTCATCCAATACTTTGGTGATGTTCTGCTGCATGTCCTTCTTTTGAAGATCTTTCCTGAGAGTAGCCATTTCTTCTTCCAAGCCTTCGATCATCCCGTCCTTTTAATCTAACTAACCTATGAGTGCCTCTTTGATTCTTTTGTCTTCTTCTACTTGGTTTTTTAACTTCATGATCATCTGCTCAACTTCCTTAGAATTGGATTTTTGAGATCCCTCTTTTTATTTTAGTTTTACCTTGAGTGACTTTATTTTATTTCTTTCAATCCTTAGCTCTTCTAGTGCACTGATTAATTCTACTCCGAGATCGACTTCTCCTTCTTCCTCAGAATCTTATTCAAAATATTCTACTTCCATGAATAATACTCTTTCTGTATCACCGCCACTGTCTTCTTCCTCATCAGATGGTGAACTGTCTTCCTTGGTGCAAAGACTTTTCTTGAATTTTTTTTCTTTTATTCTTTTGATTTTTCTTTTTCTTTTTATGATCTCCTTCTTCATCACTTTCCTTATTATTATGAGGACATTTAGAAGAAAAATGACGAACACCACCACAATTAAAACATTTCAATGGAACCATACATTTATATTTGTTGGTTCCTATTTTCAATTTTTTGACGAAATTTTCCATTTCTTCATCGTCTTCTGTATCATTGCTACAACTACAATATGACTTTGAATTTTTCTTTCTCTTTTTCTTTGTCTTCTTGGATGCTTTGAATGTTGCTTCCTTTGTAACTAGGTTCTCCTGTTCTATTCTCATTTCATAGGCGGTGAGTATCCCATGTAGCTCATCCATGCTCAAGGTGTCTAGATCTATTCTTTCTTCTAAAGATGAAATCTTTGGATCAAATCTCATAGGTAGAAACATTAGTACCTTTTGAACAATGATTGGTTCCTTCATCTCTTCTCCGAGACCTTTAATAATATTCACTACTTCATCAACCCGTAGAAAGTAGGTTGCAATGTCTTCATCTTTCTTCATTTTCAATTGTTCAAACTTAGCTCTAAAGGTTTGGAGTTTAGCTCCCCTGACTTTAGAATCTCCTTCATAAATATTTTGAAGCCTATCCCATAGATATTTTGGAGAATCACAATGCATAACTTTAACAAATATTGAATTAGCAAGACTGTTCAAAATAGTAAGTTTAGACTTTGAGTTTCTTTCCATCCTTGTCTATTGGGGGGTGGCTAGTGCTTTGTATCCATCTACTACTCCTTTCCATACATCAAATCCCCGTGCATGTAAAAAATTTTTCATCCATAATTCTGACTGTCAAACATTGGTACTCCAATCTTGGCGTATTCCATGATCTCATCCCAGTGCTTAGACTGCTTCTTGAAGGATCTTCTCTGATACCAATTATCGGAATACTGAGAAGGGGTGTGAATCAATATTAACACTTTTATTACTTTTTAACCACAATATGTATTGTTTATCCTTATGAGCAGTTCATCAATAAAATTTAAACATCATAAGAAATATAAATGAACATTGAACAATAAGCAACCACACAAGTACACAGTACACCCAAATTTTACGTGGATACCCAATGCGGGAGAAAACCACATAATGTTTTTCTTATATGTCAAAAGAAAGACATTCATAGGAAGCACCAAATTCCTTGTTTTCTAGATACAACTGGAAGGGGGCTACAACCCCCTGGTTTCTTAGGCTCCAACCTGAAGGAAGCTACAACTCCCTTAGTTTTCCGACACCAATTGAAAGGAGGCTACAACCCTCTTTCCTTGCCCTGTCCAAGTGCCCTAAAATATAAGTGCCAAAATATTGATACTGTGACTGTTACTCTGTCACTATCGATATGTCCTTGTGAAACCTATCATTGTAAAACCTGTCACATAAACCCGTACCAATAACCTGTCACAACTTGTACAAACAACCTATCACAACCTATACAAACAACTTGTCATAATAATCTCCTCAACTGATCAAATATGTCACTGTTACTACCACAACCTATCACTACTGCTATACTTCATCAACTCCACACAAACCCTTATGCCACAAACCCTCATTCCAAGATCCACAAGAGTGTCTTCCAAATCAAATACTCATTAATTACTAAGACATTTTTGTGCTGGACTTCTATAGAGTATAGACACTAAACTACATAGTAAACCATACCTCTCAACCTATCTGACCTGATATATTTGATCTTCAAAGCTTTGGATTTCTTAATAGATCTGCACCCTGTTCTCTATTAACTCGCGGATGTTTGTGCTTTGTCTCACTATGTCTTGCAAATGCCCACACCCTGATGGCTCTGTAACCCGCATATTTCTTTGCTTTTCTAAGAGTCCATGTTTTCCGTCACTGAACCATGTGGATGTCCACGCTCTCCATTCACTGCAAATCATGGATGTCCATGATCTTCCTTCACTGCAAATCGTGGATGTTTCAGGAAAACCCTATAACAGTAAGCTCAACTTCGCCCCTTCAGCTCCTACAACTTTTCTCTTCACTGCCTCAGACTCACTACTTTAGATTTGTCAATAATACCTACCCATAACACTTTACAACATAGGTATTTAATAAAATCAATAGGTGCTAATGGGAGTCTCTTGCTCTCTTATTTATACTTTCCAAGTGCCTTCCTTTAGGGGTCATCTTCTAACTGTTTTACCCAACTTCCCTCTTTAGGGATAACCCACTTTCTTGTTGCAACTACTTTACTCATAATTAGTAAACTCAACACTTCTTGTTGCAACTAATTTATTTTTAATTATTCTCTTATTGCAACAACTTTACCCATGATTAACTCCTAGCTGCAACCACTTTGACTAGTAAACTTCTTGTTGACTTTCTAAGAGTTTCTAGAATAATTTACTTCTTTGTTTTACCTTTTAGACGCTTCTAGAATATTCATGCGGGTCATCCAACTTCACTAAGCCATATCTCCTCAACCATGAGGAACCATGTGATGTGCCACATATCGCTGAAAACGAAACGACATGTAATATCCATCTATGATAGTATTGCCTAAAAATTCATTGATCTTCATGTCTTTATTACTCATACAAACTCAGGTTCCTTAACCACACCTATGGGTCTACCAAAATTTTCTACCGGACTTGCTTCAAGGGTTGACATCAATGACAACCAACCCAATCTATCAACATATTTGATCACATAATCTACTACCAAAGGCTCTTAGTTTGGTCATCAATGGGATGAGGTTGGGTGAACCAAAGCCTTGCCAAGTAGCAAAGACATAACACATGAAGAGGTTCCTTCATCCACTAAACATTGAGGAACAATGATGTTCTTAACGATGACCCTAATTTGGAAAGGTGTGGAGGAAGACTTGTGTTCTACTATTAATTTTTCCTTTCAAATTTAATGGTTTTAGAACCTAGATAGGTAGATATGATGGAAGGAATGTTTGCTTGGGAGGTGAGTAACCAAAGTGGTTGAGGCAATTGAAACCTCAACATTTATACTCAAATTGGATGGAGCCTCATGATCCAAAAATCCTAAGATGCCACTTATTCCTTTAAAATATACATGTGAGCATCTAACCTAATTCAAAATTAATTCTTGATCGTATTGAGGTGATTTACATAAAACTGATGTTAATATTCTTATCCAAAATCTCATAAACTGATGATTGATTTGAAGAATTATGAGATAACAGAGTAGAAAATAAAATAACTCAAATATAAAATATTGATGACATATATTACTTCATCTCCAAGTCCCCTTTAGATAGTGAGACTACTCTTCATAATCTCAAAATGTCAAATTACATTACAACATGGACTTGCAAAAAGTAAATTTGAAGAAATCTCTTTAATTTTGTTGCTCAAATTGAGATAAGGAGTTTACCATTGAATTCCTTGAGAAATTATGAGAAAAATGAGTAAAAAGTCGACCATATTCTAAACTAGCTCAATTTTACCCTCTTTACATGCCAAACGATGTGGTATGATGCTCATTAATGACAATATGGACTAAGAATTTCACAAACAACCTATTAACACAAAAATAACATCACCATTGAACTCCTCTCAGAAAAACAAGAAAAATGAGTATAAACATGCCTATGTTTGGACTAAGTACCTCATGGAACGCATACCGAGACATTACCAAATTAGGCTCCTCTCCTTACATGCAAATATATGCAATTCATACCGTACTTGGCCTTGGGATCAATGTATGCATTGGGCTCTATGCTAGAATTGGGATGTGTGTCTGTCTCGGGATCCATTTCCATAAATAGGGCACAAGTGGCCTGAACCTCCATCTGGAATTTTAGGTAGGCCACAAATATTAGTTAGTGGGCATGGCTTAACAAGAGGCTCCTTTGGCACAATGGTTAAGGAATGGATCTATATTTGGTGAGGTCGCGGGTTCAAACCTCCGCAATATCTTCCTTTGTTGGCGCTTTGTTATAACATATGGTATATATATGGTTTGTTTGTTATGGTTTATAACTAAAGTTTTTAATAATCCTATGCACAAATAAAGGTGTGGTCATATTGCAATACATATAAACTCATAACTATGGGTCGAGGACTAGGCCCTTGACCCCTTTTGCTATAGAATAAACCTTTAATCAAGGTTAAATATCACTACAAACATATATGGTTAAGTACCAACACAGTGGTGTGATGGTAGAAGGGATTGTGTAAGGTATTGGGAGGTCATGGGTTCGATCCTTCGGGCTCCCATAAAATTTTTATATAACCTTAACCATGATAGGCTAATGAGTGATTTCCACGTGGCAGTCTGTCATTGGCTCCCTCGTGCCACATGTCAAAACATGATTGGTCCATCATGATTGTACGAACTTCCATATCACCCGCAAACTGGACATGCCACATCACCTGCCTGATTGGATGTACGGTGTGGCACATTAGCATTGTAGGACCTATATGGTCATGCCACATGTCACCCTTGCAGTGGTGACATGTGTCACCTTTGACCCTTTGAATTTTTCCTAGTTTGACCTGAACTTTGACCATCCATAACTTTTGCACACAAACTTTGTTTGAGGCAATTTTTATGCCGTTGGAAATCTATAGCTGAGCTTTATGCAATGATGTAGTTTTCAAGATAATTTTATATGGTCAATGTTTGAGATTTTCTGGATCCTTGTAGACCTATATGAGCATTTTTTATGTTCTTGGACCTTCTATGAACGTTTCAGATCCTCTTGGATCACACCTTCCCACTAGAGAACTTTTGGTCCTCCAAAAGTATGAATATTTCAACAACTTAATGATGATAACTCTTATTCATTCTTCCATCTTACTGTAATGCTCTTATCTGGTAACTTAGTGATAATGAATATTCTTCAGTCTTCCATCTTGTCAAATATTTTGGGACTCAATATTTATCTTGGATATTAGATCTTAGATTAGTGTACTTCTGTCTACTTCTGAAATATGGCTCTGACTCTGGCCTCTAGAAATGTCTCTAATTGATATAGCTCTGGTTCTGGCTCATAGATTCCTTCATAAAAAAATTCTTCTCACCGAATCTTTGCAATATCTGAATTCAAATCATGTATTCAACATCCACTCCCATCTCCTTCTCTACTGAAGATAATCTATCTCGTCCAATCTAAAACCTAGTCGAATGTTGATCTATGTCTTTCCCTTGTGGAATCTTTATTCATGTACTATTGATGTATATGTAGGAGTCTCTAAATGAATTCCATGTTCATTATCTTTCTCCTGCCTTGAAAACAATTATATCTGTACTACTTCTGCTCAAGGTATATATCTACACAAGCATGAAATAATATCTTGAAGATGCTTATAATGTGCATCCTCTTACAAAGAAGATTATTTGTCCTTTCCCAGATCTAGGAAGATTTACATTACTTCGGTGCTCTTCCCACTTTTGATCTACATGTTCCATCTGCCTCCATCCTTCTATTCCTTTGCCTTCGATACTTCAAAATAAAAATGCTGACTTGAAAATTCGATCCATATGTAGTCCTTTAGCTGATAACATGAAAATACAATTCTCTACACTGTTGTCGAAAGGATTAGAAATATTTATAAGATCCCTCTCACTCCTATAACAAAGCGACTATATAGAAACCCTTTAAAAGATTCCTCTCACTTCAAACAATATGTAAGGTGGCTATATATAAATTATTTTACAAGATTCCTCTCACTCTTAACAACATATAAGGTGGCTATATAGAAACCCTTTACAATATTCCTCTCACTTCAAACAATATGTAAGGTGGCTATACAAAAATTATTTTACAAGATTCCTCTCACTCTTAACAACATATAAGGTGGCTATATAGAAATTCTCTTACAAATTTCCTCTCACTCTTAACAACATATAAGGTGGCTATATAGAAATTTTACAGAATCCTCTCACGCTTATAATTTACAGTGAGTGGCTTACAAGCCTTCTAATACAACATTAGAAATAGACTTAGGAGGTATCTACATATGCATATTAGCTTACATTTACAAATATACATATTTACAATGAAATTTCTTCTGATGGATGGATTATTCATGGACTCATCCTCCCCTTAGTACTGGAAGGAGTCTCACAACTTCCTATCTTTGATAATGCCTTTGAAGCTGATGTTGAATCTGACATTGAATCTGATGCAAAATATGATGCTGAATCCAAGAAACCATTAGACCAGATTATAGGTCTTCCTAGTAACCTATATAACCTCTCCTTATAAACAACAAGCACGATTGCTATGTCTTGAGAAACTTCCCTTGAATATAAAAGTACCTGGCCATTTTTAAATGCGACTGCATATCCTTCATCGTCAAAGTATACAACTAAGAGTAGGTTCACTTTCAAATATGGAACATATAACATATGTTCTATTCCCATAAATCCTCCTGACTCGAGCTGGAATCTTACATATCCATACCCTTTTATTGCTTGTCTGGTGTTAGTGCTAGATCCTACATAGAAATATGTGTCAATCTTTGATAAATTCAGGAATACTAATCTCATCTTGTTCATGTGGCGAGATAAGCCACTGCCCATGAACCATTCCTTGATGTCTTCATATATCACTATATTAAGACCAACCATTAGGAAGTATTCTTTCTCAAATCTTTCGATAAGGCAATTAACTTTATATCGGGTTGTTGCTTGTCATATTGAAAGTGCCTTTACATATTTTCAATTCGGCTCCAGACATACATGTGGATAAAGTGTCCAACACTTCTCAATTTGATGTCCACTCTACCACAGTAACATCAGAGTATCTTGTTCCCATATTGGAACCACGATCCCTTCTTGTTATTCTCCCTTTTCCTTTGCTTTGAGAAATGACCTTTACCTTTATCCTTATTCTTGGATGGATTTTCTTGCATGGATTATATTCTTTGAAATTTCTCCATATCATGGTTACTAGTTCCACAGGAAGAACATGGATATGTAGACCATTTACCAGTAGGAAACATCTTTATTCCCTCTTGAGAATGCAGATATTTCTCTGTAGATGTATTAGATCTGTTACCTTTCGCTGGACTAGAAGGTAAGACTAACTGCTTATGAACGACCTCTTCATATGAAGTTCTCCTTGCTTCAGCCATTGTCGAGGATTCTCCATCTTGATGGGAAAAATAATAATATGAAGAATCATCCTTCTCGATCATGCCTTTTAAAGGAGTTGGTTTATCTTGCATCAAAGACTTTGCATTCTCAACTTTCCATTCTTCATGGAATGATGTTGTGGGTGCCATTACCTAATCCTTGATCAACAATTTCCTTTCCAACTCATAAAAAATACCTTTATGAAATTCCTCATGACATATCAATCGATCTTGCAACTTTTACTTCTCTTCCTCGAGAGTTTTCAATTGCATCCTTAATTCATAATTCTCCTTTTGAATTTGTCTGTTAATGTTCTTATGTAGCCTTAAATTCATGAGGGATTTACTCATTTTGTCCTCTCAAAAAGAGTCTTCAAAATCTTCACCAACTTAAGTCTTTGGACCTCATCACATCAACAACTTGCAAATACACGCAAAAACTGGCTCTAATACCACTTGATCCGAAAATTATTAGATACCACTTATTCCTTTAAAATATACATGTTAGCATCTAACTTGATTCAAAATTAATTCTCAATCGTATTGAGGTGATTTGTAGAAAAGCGATGTTGTGCTTCTTATCCAAAATCTCATAAAATGATGATCAATTTGAAGAATTATGAGATAACACAACAAAAAATAAAAGAACTCAAATATACAATATTGATGACATATATTACTTCATCTCCAAGTCCCCTTTAGATAGTGAGATTGCTCTTCATAATCTCAAAATGTCAAATTACATTACAACATGGACTTGCAAAAATCCAATTTGAAGGAATCTCTTTAATTCCGCTGCTCAAACTTAGATAAGGAGTTTACCATTGAATTCCTTACAAAATTATGAGAAAATGAGTATAAAGTCGGCCATATTCTGAACTGGCTCAATTTACCCACTTTACACGCCAAATGATGCACTATGGTGCTCATTAATGGACATTTCACAAATGACCTCTTAGCACAAAAATAACATCACCATTGAACTCCTCTCGGAAAAACGAGAAAAATGAGTATAAACATACCAATATTTGGACAAAGTACCTCATGGCATGCATATCGAGACAATACCAAATTAGGCTCCTCTCCTTACACACAAATCTATGCAATCTGTACCATACTTGGCCTCAGGATCCATGTATGCATTGGGAACTATGCCAACATTGGGATGTCTGTCTGTCTCAGGATCCATGCCCATAACTAGGCCGTGGGTGACCCAAACCTCCATCCAAAATTTTAGGAAGGAAATAAATATTAGTTAGTGGTCATGCCTTAAAAAGAGGCACCTTTGGTACAAAAATTAAGGCATGGCACTATATTGGGGGAGGTCATGGGTTCAAACCTCCGGGATCCCCTCTTTTGTTGGAGCTTTGTTATGGTATATATATGGTTTTCTTGTTATGGTTTATAACCAAAGTTTTTAATAATCTTTCGCGTGAATAAAGGTGTGGTCATATTGCAATATATATAACCTCATACCTATGGGTCGAGGTCTAGGCCCTCAACCCCTTTTACCGTCGAATAGACCTTTAATGAAGGTTAAATATTATTGCAAACATATATGGTTAAGTACCAACATGGTGATGTGATGGTAGAAGGACTTGTGTAAGGTCTTGGGAGGTCATGTGTTCGATCCTCTGGGCTCCCATAAAAACATTATATAACCTTAACCATGATAGACCAATGAGGGACTATCACGTGGCAGTCCCTCATTGGCTCCCTTGTGCCACATGTCAACACATGATTGGTCCACCAGGATTGTACAAACTACCACATCACCTGGAAACTGAACATGCCATGTCACTTTCCTTGTTGGATGTACAATGTGCCACATAAACACTGTACGACCTATACGGTCATTCCACATGTCACCATTGTAGTGGTGACACATGTCACCTTTATCGTTTGATTTTTTTCTAGTTTGGCCTGAAATTTGACCATCCATAACTTTTGCACACGAGCTTTGTTCAAGGCAATTTTTACGCCGTTGGAAATCTATTGCCGAGCTCTATGCAATGATGTAGTTTTAAAGAGCATTTGAGATGGTCAATTTTTGAGTTTTTATGGATCCTCCTAGACCTCTATGAGTGTTCTGTATTTTCCTGGACCTTCTGTGAATGTTCCATATCCTTATGGATCACCTCAATTTTCGAAACATTGTACTCATATTGAGGGTGAGGAGTAGGGAATTTGACATAAACATATTGAATAAGTTCATTTCTTTGAAGATGCAATTCAAAAAGTGTTGGTAGCTCAAGAAAATCATTAGTATAATGACCAATTACTGTACAAATGGCATAAGGGTGGTTAGTCTTAACTCTATGGATCCTAGTTTGCCTAGGTTTATTTGGCTACTAGGTGGGATTAGGAATGGACCCAACATTAGGTTTAGTTCCCCCTTTCCCCTAGTCCCTATTCTTACATTTTGTTTTCCTATTCTTCTTCTTGGATGGTTCCTGGTTACTAGTTTAGTTTGGAGTGAGGACTGTACTTCAAACTAGGCTAAGAAGTAGAAGATAGGATGAAGTTAACATATGGTTAACATTTGGTGAAGGTAAAGGGCTCTCATTAGTTTGGATTGAGGAAGAAATCATCTAACCAATGAGACCTAAAGTTATGCTGGGAAGACTGTTCAAGGTAGTTGTGAGGGGTCACCAACCTTTCCATGTGAAGGAATAACAAAGTGATTCTCTTTTGGAGGGATCCCTAAGCTAGAATTTCTTGAAACATTCACCATTCTATACTTAGGGTAAAGTGATAATAAGGTGTCAATAAGGATAGTATATCAACGCACATTTGATCAAATTCACACTAAGGGGCTGTAAGCTTACTCATGACAGAGGTCACCCGAATAGTCTAAGGCTTAACAAGGTATGGAGGTTAACTTAATAAACTAAAATGAATGTATAGGATTAAATGACACTAACATGTAGAAGGTTAATTTAGAGATAAAATCAATAAATCGATTAATCAATCACTCCTAGGATCAATACAGTAGTCTAAGTTTCAAAAATAACTAGTGGAGTCACCATCTATTTCAAGAAGGTCGTTTTGTTATGTGTGCACAAGTGTATTCCCAACAACTCTAAGATGGTTTTCTCCTACAACATAACAAAAATGTGATTTAAAAGATATTACTCCCTATCAATTTAGAAAACCAATATTAGTGAAACCATAGCTTGCATGTAAATGAAAGAAGTTATAAATATTAGCTTCAATATCTATATGCAAATATATGAAATGAAATCATAGAAAACATAAGAACTGATATAAGCGGAGTAGGGGGACAATTATTTATTTGCCAAAATAACTAGAGAAATATAAATGAATGTTACCAATTGAGAGGTGGCCCTCCAATCCTTTTGTTTATGGGTTAAGTTACCTTTAGGTAAACTCCTTGTCCTTTGTATACATTCCAATGGCAAGTCCTCCTCAACAATGGGCCAAGAAAGAATCTCCACTCAAAATCTCAATAGAAAAATCTCAATGAAATGTTGAAGCTACATGGTTGTAGAGGCATTGAAAACGATCTGGATGGAAGCACTGACTCGGAACAAGATCGGGTTTGACAGTCACGAACACAACATAGTGCAACATGGTTACCAAAGGGGGTGGTAATGGAACCCCCTCATATAAGAAGGTAGTGGTGGAAAGGGGGAAAGGACCTTGAGGCAGAGGTTTCAAGGAACCAGTGACAAGCACCTCAGGTTCCAGATAGGAAAAGAATCAAGAAAGAAACTTGGAAAAAAGGAACTGCATGGGGAAAGAAGCCAGATAAACCCAGAATGCAACACAAGAACTAGAGAACCCCAATGGGGTAGAAGGGTGCAACCAGTGTAAACCAAAAACAACACTGATACCCAAGGTAATACTGGAAGACCCCCAAACACAAATCTACCGGGAAAAAATAAGGACACATGCACTAATCTGCAAATTCATGGGTCTGTGGCCCACAGAAAGAACACTGCGCAACTGGATAAAATATCATTGGAAACCAAATGGGGAAGTGGAACTCTATCTGGGTTTGAAAGGCTTCTTCACAACAGTATTCATGAACTTGGAGGATAGGGACAAAGTCTTTGAGGGGGGGGGCATACTTCCACGCCTCAGCAGGACTGTACATGCATCCATGGAAGAAAAACTTCTTCTCTAAGAAATAAACCTTCAAGAATGTACCCGGCTGGCTGCGACTTTACTCCCTACCGCTAGACTACTGGTTACCCTCTACCTTCGAAGAAATAGGGAAAAAACTGGGAAAATATGTGAAGACATCGGAAGAAACCCTAAAAGGGAGATATACCTCCTATGCAAGGATCTACATAGAGATGGATGTTTCAGGGGCACTCCCAGAAGCCATAAGCCTGGAATTCAGGGATGAGGAATGGATACAAAGCATTGATTAGTAGATCCCATTCATGTGCAGAAGATTCCATGAACATGGACACCTATTCAGAGAATTCCCTCTCAATAAAAAAAGAAGAAGCGAAAAACACCAAAATATAGCAGGATGCAGAAGGGTTTATTAAACCAAACCACAGAAATAGAGAAAATAAGAAACCAAATAAAACCCCAATGGGAAGCAATCCGAAAGCCAGGACCAGAATGGAAGGGCGAGACAAAACCTACAAAGGGGAAGGAGGAAAGTAAAAAGAAAAATCTAAAGAAGCTAAGGACCAAGCCACAAATGAGAACACAAACAATCCAAGAAATCAGATGGAGCAGGGGGGTAGCAAAACTCCTATGGACATAGAAACTAGAGATGTCAACACACCCATGCAGGAGGTAGATGGAGACACGGAAATGACACCAAGCGAGATAGTCATGGAAGATCTGGACCTCAGAGATATTGTGGAAAGGGAAGGAATAGATCTCCCAAACATACTAGAGCAATGGAAAAGGCAGTGTAGACAATGTACCAACGGAGCAACTAGACCGTATTCAATACCTATTCCTCCTAAGGGAGGAAGAAAAATCCAGAGGGCTCAAGCACACGCATGGGGAGATAGGACACCTAGGAATCAAAACAGGCGAGGGACAACCACAACTCTCACCCAAGAAGATGCAAAGGAAGAAAGGAAGGAAATCAAACATCATATCCCTAAAGGAAATAGGAGATCTGCTGATAAATTCAAGTAATATCAAGAAGCTCTTTCCCAAATCTCCTCCACATGTTTAAATGAAGATTATAACATGGAATATTAGAGGCCTAAATAGCCCACGAAAACAACGAATCCTTAAAAATAGACTAAGGAACAAAT
Source organism: Picea abies (assembly GCA_900067695.1). Taxonomy (NCBI): domain Eukaryota; kingdom Viridiplantae; phylum Streptophyta; class Pinopsida; order Pinales; family Pinaceae; genus Picea; species Picea abies. Next base: position 28,454 of record CBVK0100043962.1, read on the forward strand.
GGACCTCTGTTTTATCTAAGAGACAAAATGTATTGTAGATAGAATGGAAACAATCAACAAAAAAAAATGGAGCAAGTACAAGATGTTGGCTGTCGAAGGACAACATATGGCAAGAGGAATCCTCACCTTGTGGAATTCGCAAGTGATGAACCTAATAGCAATCAAGGCTACTAGACACACACTTTCAGTTAACATGCAAATCATTTGGAATACAAAGATGATTATATGCACTAATGTGTATGGACCCCAGATGCTAGAGGAAAAGGACCTCTGTTTTATCTAAGAGACAAAATGTATTGTAGATAGAATGGAAACAATCAACAAAAAAAAATGGAGCAAGTACAAGATGTTGGCTATCGAAGGACATCATATAGCAGGTGGTATTCTCACTTTTTGGAACCTAGAAGTGATGAGTCTACTAGCAACCGAAGCCACCAGATACAAACTTTTGGTTAGCATGAAAATCATAGGTAACACAGAGATGATTCTATGCACTAATGTGTATGGTACCCAGATGTTGGAAGAGAAGAGAAGAATGCTCCTAGACCTTGAAAACCTAAAATCCTATTCCAACAACTTCCACTGGATCCTAGCCAGGGACTTCAACATCATAACAACACTTGTAGACTCTAGAGAAAAAAGGAGGCACCAGGAGACTAGATAGAGATGCAGAAGACTTTTCAGCTTTCATTGACACAGTGAGATGGTAGACATCAAAACTAGTAATGGCTAGTTCACATGGAACAAAAAATGGATAAATCAATATCAGGTAGCAATGAGGCTAGACAGATTTCTGGTGTTGGTGTCCATCATCCAACAAGGTTTAAATTTAGACTACAACAACCTTCCCTAGGGAGGTTCATATTACTAGCCAGTCCAACTGGAAGCAACCTTCTAAACCACTCCGAAAAATAGACCTTTCAGCTTCGAGAAATTTTGGATTGAACATCCCACCTTCAAGGATAACATCATCCAATGGTGGCGGGCTCTTA